>PVIY010045262.1:0-19208 GCA_004026745.1 Myrmecophaga tridactyla | reverse complement strand
TGGTATATACATACAATGGAGTATTATGCAGCAGTAAGACAAAATGATGTCCGGAAGCACATGACAAGATGGATGAGCCTTGAGGACATAATGTTGAGCGAAATTAGCCAGACACAAAAGGACAGATACTGTATGAGTTCACTTTTATGACCAGCATAAAGGTATTATCAGAGGCTTGTAATACAGAATACAGGGGACTTAGAGATACACAGAAGCTAGAGATGGGTGAACCATTCTAATGAGGCTGAACTCCAATGTAAGGGAATAGATAGGCGCGAAGGTGATTCTCTAGTGAGTCTAGAAGTAATATTACTATACTGAAGATGAACAAGATTGAAAGGGGTTGTACAGTCCTTCCTACGTGTCTCACTGACTCACTAGAAATATGAATGAGTTCTAGTAAGAATTATTTCAAAGATATGATTCTTGTATAAAGAGTGTTTAAGTCCAGGGTACTGGGAGAAAACTGCTATTGCATGCTATGAGCTACGTTCAAAAAGAAACAATCAGCACTACTACAGCAATAGCAAAGGTAAGTAATGGGGTGAGGGACAACAGTTAAAAGGAGGTTTAGATTTTCCATTTGGTGAGGGTGTGTTTATTGGTTTTCTGGTTCTTGGGAACAATGAAATTATCTAAAATTGAGAATGTTGATGAACTGTGGATTTGGGGCCTTCTACATGATGCCCAATGAACGCAGGTAGCTGAACGATGCACTAACGGAGAAGTAGATTGGCGAACGATGGTGTATATTTATGAACAAAGGCTGTGCTGCTACAAAAAGGAACAATATCATGAGGCATGCAATGATGTGAATGAATATGTGGGACATTTGGTGAGACAAAATAAGCCAGAAACAAAAAAACAACAATGGTACAGTCACCTTTAGAAAATGCTTATAAGAAAACAGGGGCCTAGATTGTAAGCTTTTAGAGCAGACACATATTAAGTTTGGATGATGATTATTATTTCTGGATTTTGAGAGGCTGTTTTGTATATATAACTTGATATTTAGAGATAAGATCAAATCCGAACAGGTTGGGGTTGAAGTAATTCAGAACACAGGGAACAGGAAGGCAGTATCTATATTTTACAATCACACATACTCCTTGAGACCAATGGAAGACAGGTTTATCTGCTCTGGAATGAAATTTTCTGTAGTGCATAATCTAATTCAACCTATCTGTATAGCTCATTTGAATAACTGAAATATAGGAAGCACAGAATAAGAAAGTGGTCCTTTAATCCTGGATAGATTATTGTAATGCCTGGAAATATCCTAGAGTATAGTAAACAGATAATCAAAAAGTATTGCCAAAGTCCCCTGAGGGAGGGGAGAAAGAATACGGAACTATTAAAACTTACCAGGGAATTCCCAGACACTGTATCAACTTTAGGGATACACAAATCAATAGGGCATACCCTTGACCATGAGGCTTACTCTTGTGAAACTTATGTAGGTAGCATAGAAGCTTAGACTACCTATAGGCATGTCTAAGAGTTACTTCTGGAGGACCTCTGTTGGTGCTCAGAGGTGACCTCAGTTTCTTTAAGCCCAACTCTGCAAGTGAAATCATTGCCCTCCCCCTACATGGGACATGACATCCAGGGGTGTACGTCTCCCTGGTGATGTTGAAGATGACTCCCCGGGCTGAATCCAGACCTGGCACCATGGGATCAACAATTACAACCTGACCAAAAGGGGGAAAAGAGGTGTAATTAATAAAGTATCAATGGCAGAGAGAGTTCAAATACAGTTGAGAGGCTACCTATCATAATCTGCCAATCCCCAACCAGGACCATTCCAGCCAATCCTAAAGGACAGCTATGGCAATTTCTAAGATTCCACAAGGGTTTCAGACACTAGAGTAACTTTTCAGAAACCTAGAACTTACAGATGGGTCCCTGGTCCAGATAAGTCCTGAAACCTAGCCCAGCCTCTCCAGAACATCAGATAGTTCCATCTCCCTACCCCGTATGAGTGACAGACCCTTCCAATATCAAAAATTTAGAATTGTCATAGCCCAAACAACCCCAAAGAGAGGTAAAGATCAAAGTTGATGGTGAAGTTATACAGAGAAGATAGGACTTAACAAATGAATATGTATAATGAATCATTAAATTCATATCTCTTTTAGTCTCCAGTATTTTAGTGCAGCTAGAAGTAAAAACCTAAAATTGTGAAACTATAACCCATTCAAAGTCTAAAATATGTTCTACAACTAATTGCGGTGCTGTGCTTTGAAATTTATAGCTTTTTTGAATATGTTACTGTTCACAAAAAAAAAAAAAGAAGAAAAAAAGTCGATTGTGATGATAAAGTATTTAAGCCTTCTAGCCTCCTATTTTCTGGAGCAGCTAGAAGGAAAAATATAAGAGAATCATCATATGGTAGCTCATGACAAACTCTGGGATCTATCCTGTAACCACTTTTTGAAGAGGGCTTTGAAAACTATTGCTTTTTTATTTCTTTGCTTTGTATATATGTTATACTATACAATAAAAAAAGTTTAAAAACACCTGGGTTCTTGATATCATCACTGAGCTACCAAAACATCCCTGGGGTTGGTTAAGGCACTGTTCATCAGGTCATCTGTTATTTTCGGCCAAAAGCATTCTAGCTGGTAAGCTTCCCATGGCCTACAGGATGTCTATTCCTTTCTATGGTATTAAAAAGACTTTCAGAAACTTGCGTAACTTATATATTCACTCATTCCCAACCATTCCCATATCACACTTTATGCACCAGGAAAACTGAACTACTCATATATCTTTCAAAGTTCTCACATGTATCTTAGCCTCAGCCCTTGCTGTCCATTGTACAAAACATGTAATCTTGCTGGAAACAACAGTGATAATAGCAAACACTTGGAGGGCAGGACTTGTGTTTTTAAAATGCTTGCTTTCTGCAACATTAGAATAATGCTTAGTACCTAAAAGACAGATATTTAAAAGATACTTATTTAAGTGGGCAAGGGAATAAATGAATAAAAGTGGGTTTTTTTATTCTTTTGAAAAGCCACAGGACAGTTATTTTCTATTATGAAGAGCTTAATGATCAAAACTGTCTATTTCACCTCTGCATCTAACTTGCAAAACCTAACTAACAGAAGTTCTTTGACAAGTGTCCACTAAATTAAAGGGGTCTTTATGCTGTTCAGGTTGTACCCTACGTTAGATGCCACATCAGGGGCACAATTTTCACTGTAGCATTCTGTTACTGTGAAACACTTTGTCATTTAATTATAATTTGTCAAATCCACTGTTGGGCTATTTGATATTCATTATGCTAATCTTTTGGCTAAAGGTAATAATGCAACTTGTTCTAACAAATTTAAAAATTACTAAATCATGACAATTATTCAAAAGATAGGACAAAGTGTCTTGTTATAAAGAGGTCAATATATCTCACTGTATTTTAACTTATATGAAGAATGAAGCTGATAATACCAAGGCCTCGTTGGCATAACAAAATGTTAAATAGCCATGTTTCTCAAAAAGCACTTGCTTTCTAACTTTTGTACTATCTGTAGGTATCTTTTAAAAAAATGTATCAATGTTAGCGCACACAAAGTTTTGGCTAACTTAATTCTTATAGATTGGTCATTTGTTTATGGTACCAAAAAGGTAGCGCTGGGTTCCTATCTTAAAGACAGTTCTTTTTCAGTGACACATATCATCATGCAATAACTAATATTCATTTACTAAATGTAATCTATTTGTTGTAAAATTAAAATAAAATATCCACTTTTATAAGGAGTCCAAATTGTTGCTATGTGATTATACAAAAAACATACAACATTCTAAGTTTAAATTTCTTTTTCTTAAACTTCTCAACCAAAAGAGGGAAGAGCGAAATGAGACAAAATAAAGTATCAATGGCTGAGAGATTCCAAACAGAGTCAAGAGGTTATCCTGGAGGTTATTATTACACATTAAATAGATATCACCTTATTAGTTAAAATGTAATGGAGATCTTGATGATGATTGAATAATGGTATCGCTTCCACAATGTGACTGTGTGATTGTGAAAACCTTGTGTCTGATGCTCCTTCTATCTACCTTGTCAACAAACGAGTAGAACGTATGGAATAAAAATAAATAATAGGGGGAACAAATGTTAAAATAAATTTAGTTTGAAATGCTAGTGGTAAATGAAAGCGAGGGGTAAGGGGTATGGTATGTATAATCTTTTTTTCTCTGTTATCGTTTTATTTCTTTTTCTGTTGTCTTTTTTATTTCTTTTTCTAAATCGATGCAAATGTTCTAAGAAATGATGAATATGCAACTGTGTGATGATATTAAGAATACTGATTATATATGTAGAATGGAATGCTATGTTAATGTTTTGTTTGTTGTTAATTTTTTTATTAATTAAATACTAAAAATTTAATTTAAAAATTCCTTTTTCTTATTTACGCAAAGATATATGGCAATTTCAGGGGCTATGATTAAATAAATGAATTTCTTTTCAGAAAATACTGTTTCAGAATATAAATTACCTACAATTAATTTCTTTAAAAATTCTGAATTCTAGACCATTAAGCAAAAAACCCCAGGAATTTACACACTGATTTTTTAAATTGCTCTTTCATTATATCAAAACCTTCTTGCTCTGATTTTCTTTATTTATGGTAGAACCACCAAGAGTAATTTCACTACCAGAAATCTTACCTGGATTATTATTTTGAGAGAAATTTTTAGATAGCTTTTCTTCTTTATACTCAGAAATTAGTTGGCGATAGCTGTGTATAAAAAAAATTGATAATATTATTACTTTGACGCCAATATGAAATTGATGCCAATTTATCATACATAATAAATAATTCTCAAAAGATTTCAGACAGTGTCAGAGTTAAGAACTCAGGATTTAATTATCCCATACACTTCAAGCATACAAGCTCCACAAACTTTTTCTTAAGCATTTAATTGAAGAAGAAGAAGAAAATAGAGTGAAGTGGTCCTGAATTGGGGGCAGAACAGCTCAATAACTTACCTGGATGTAGTGTAACAGTGGAAAGTTTCCTGCACTCAACACATCCTAGCTCTGTAATACAACACACAGCTATCTGTTCTTGGATTAGTCCCTGCACTGAGGCTCAATGTGTTCCTCTACAAAATAGGGATCTTACTGCCCCACTTTACCAAGTTGTTATGAGGATTTAATGGGCTAATATACAAAGCACTGCTCACAGAAACACTGAAGCAATCGAATGATTTGTCTTGAACTTTATTGCTGAAACTATTTTGGAATCTCAAATAAAACCCAATGGGGTTATTTTCTTAAATTTTAACATTCAAATGTTGCAATTTTCAGGAAATGTTATTAAGACCTAACTCTGGTTATTAACTGTTTTAGTCTTTGTTGTTTGTAATTTCAGAGCATTTTAGCTACCATATAACTTGCAACTAAATGCATTTATAGTATAAATATATTATCTCATTAAATTAGATAAAATGATTGTCTTCTATTATTGTAGCTAAACACATCAAGAACAGTGAACGAATTCACTGTTCACAAGAACAGTCCACTAACAGTGGACTACTTACCCACCCACAGTCTGAACCAGCAGATGTTTATTACAACAATGCTTAATCTCCATTTTAATTTCCAGTAGTCTTGGAAAATGTAATCCTTCTTTAATACATGGATATCAATGTGTCATGAAGGAGACTTAGCTCTCCTAAGTTCAACTAACCTATCACAGATTCAGAAAACTCTGCCGAATGGCTGCCTTATGAGGCAGAATTTGAAAAGTATGCCAGCTTTGAAAAGTTGAGGTGGAAATGCAAGTCCTTGGGAGATTTTCATTATAATGGGAAATAGATCACCTGAGGGGCTGAACTTAATTATGGAATCTAAGGCAAGCCAAGCTGGCACCCACTACTCTGGGGAAGAATGATATGGGCCCTTCCACAGCCTATGAAAAGGTACTCCACAGGATTAAAGGGGCCTTTAGCAGCAAGGATGAAAGGGAACTCTGATCTCTTCCTGCAAGATTATTTGAACCTCTCTGACAATTATAATGGTCCCAACTAATATCTGCTGGCAGAAAAAGTAAGCAAGGGCCTCAAAGGCTAATTCACCATGATGATCTGGGCTCAAATGTGGGTTCCACACAAGGATTTGATGGGAGATGAAGGGGAGCATCAGTGTGTTCACCATGTGGGCAGCTAAAGCTAGAAGGCCCAGCAGCCAGGGCAGTATGCTGGTGCTCTGGAAACAAAGACTAAGCATATGTTTCAGTTTATATGTGAACTAAAGAAGCACTCTAACTCTAAAGACTAAGTATGGGTCACCAGTGAAGATGGTGAGGGGTCTAGATCAGCAAGGGCATCCTTGAAGCAAAGGTCAATCGTGACCAGACTATAGAATCAGTCTTCAACAGCAATACTGAAGCAACAGAAGCAATGAAACACTAGAATGTCCTTTTTTCCCTTCACCTGAATTGTGAAAGAGGATTCTCTTCCTTGGACTTAGTAAATCCTACTGGGTTCTTGGAAAATTCAAGGGGTGGGTATAGGGGAAATACAAGATTTTCTGCTAACCAGGACATCTCAAGATTCAAATCATTAATTAGTAAAATCAAAGATGTGGCCCTATTTATACACCATGCATAACGGCTATACATGGAATGAGATAGATAATGTTAGGAACACTAACATGACTCCCACGGGAATAAACCTCCCTGGCAATGAGGGACAAAAATCCTAGCATGAGCTGGAAGTCAGCATCAAGGGATTGAGAAAAGCTTCTCAACCAAAAGGGGGAAGAGAGAAATGAGGTAAAATAAAGTGTCAGTGGCTGAGAGATTTCAGAGTTGACAGGTTATCCTAGAGGTTATTCTTATGCATTATATAGATATCCCTTTTAGTTTATGGTGTACTAGAGCGGCTAGAGGGAAGTACCTGAAACTGCAGAGCTGCATTTCAGCAGCCATGTTTCTTGAAGAGGATCATATAATGATATATAGCTTTTGCAATGTGACTGTGTGATTGTGAAAACCTTGTGTCTGACGTTCCTTTTATCTATGGTATGGACAACTAAGTAAAAAATATGGATAAGAAATAAACAAATAATAGGGAGAACAAAGGTTAAAATAAAGTGAGTAGACTGAAATACTAGTGGTCAATGAGAGGGAGGAGTTAGGGGTATGGAATGTATGAGTTTTTTCTCTTTTATTTATTTTGCTGGAGAGATGCAAATGTTCAAAAAAATGACCATGGTGATGAATACACAATTATATGATGATACTGTGAGCCGCTGATTTTAACTATGTCAAAAATATTTGTATGTTAAGAATGTTTGTATGTCTGTTTGTTGTTTCCAATAAAAATGTTAAAAAAAAAAAAAATCCCGAGCCTTACTTTTTCCCATAAAGAATGCTGCATCCACTGCTACTTCTAACTAGTCCTAGACTCAGAATGGACTTTGCCTCTTAATTTCTGGCTGCTGACGTGAATTAACTCACAGCCCTTCTAAGACTGTCTGAATCAAACTATAAAATCTTCCTTACCAACTGTATTAGTAGCAATTATGGTTATCTTAAACCTCACCATTTAGTGATAACTAATATATAATGTAAAAAACTTACATATTAAAACCACTAATAAGAGCATATTCTTCTGCAGTCCATCCATAGATATCTCGAGAAAAGACATCAATACCTTGCTGAAGAAGAAGACTGACTACATTTGTTGATTCAAAATTTACAGCAAGCATGAGGGCTGTTCTAAAATAACAGAAAGATAACTTCACCTCAAAAACTTTAATTAAGCTACAGGTAATGTGATCTATATTTTACCAAGTTAATATCTTGCCCGTCTATACAGAAGTAACTAATTACAAACACTAACAGACATAATCATCTTGATTGTTCATGTGGTTATCTTCATAAATTACTCCCAAGGCTAAAAGGAAGGGAAAAAGCAAAAGGAAGCATCTTGTCCCACTGTGGTCTAATATTAATATAATGGTACTAATAACAGTCATAGTACTTGTATCAATGATGCTAATGAGTATGTCCTAGGCATTGAGTTAAAGGCCATACATACAACCACCATTGAAGCACGTATTATTAGTATCTTCCCTTTCATATCAGAAAACATATTTGGTGATTTTAAGTAATGTCCTGAAGGCCACACTCCTAGCAAGCAGGAAAACAAGGAATTAAATTCAGCCTTCTGTGCATCCAAAGCCCATCTCTTTCCTCTTTGTCACCCACCCATGACTTGTCTTCAGAAAAGGAAAAGATTTAATTAAAGCCATCGTCTTTCCCTCTGCCCATGCCAATTAAAAATGAAAACATCTCTAAGATACTAGAAAGGAAAAGGATAAAAACTGATGAGCCCCACAGTATCTGGAAAGAGTCATAATCATGTAAGAATAATCTAATGTCAGTATTATTCAAAGTAATCAAGGTAAAGCAGAATCATCCAAGACAAAATGACTTTCAACTCCTATGTTTAATATAGCATCTTTTAAAGAAAAATATATAAGAAGCAGAGGTTTACACTACATAAGGATTAAGAAATTCAGTATTGTGTCATAAAGCAAACCAAAAATTAATCTTACTTTATAAAATGACTAAAACTAATATATGATCACATAACAAAAAAAATCAGATTATAAATCACAAACATAAAGGAATATGAATCCTGCTACATCCTGGTCTTCAAGTTCCCCATTAGAATAACTGCTTTTCTACTAACTGATGATTTGTGTTAATGTTTCTCACTATATACCAATAATTATAAGTTAATCCTTTCTTATTAACTCAATCTCTCTGAAATGAGTGGTTATTATCACTCTACAATACCACTAAGATTTAAAAAAAGAAAGAAAGAACCACTGTACCTTTTTGCATTATCAACTGCATGTATATTTGCTTCTTTCTTTACTAAAAATTCTACCATTTGCTGTTTGTTTTCACTTATAGCAAGTAAAAGTGGTGTGAGGTCATCCTGTAAATGAGTAAAAACAATTTAAAATTTACAAAATTACCTATTTCTCAACTGTATTTAAAAGCTTTAAAAAGATCATTTCAGTTTTGCATCTCATCCACTTGGCCAATTCCCTTTATCATTTGGAGATCTGGCCAAAAAAGGAAAAAGTAAGAAAGAGTCACATAATGAAAACTGGATTTAATTTTCCTGGCAGGGATAGAATAGAAACTAGTAAGCTCAAACTGCACCTTACTTTCATTATTCATAAACTCCTTTCCTCCCATCTTCCCATCAAGATAGTCTAGATTTGAGATCATTGTTTAGACTCTTATCTAAGTAGTTGTTTCTGACAAAAAAGGATATTTTAGTGGTTAATTATGTTCCTCTGTTTCAACCATTTAATCACTTCCTGTTCACTCACAATTTGGTTTCCTCATAGACCTCCTAAACTTGATCTCTAGGTAAGTTTAAAAATTAATTCTTGGGCAGGCCATGGTAGCTCAGCAGGCAGAGTTCTCATCTGCCATGCCAGAGACCCGGGGTTCAATTCCTGGTGCCTGCCCATGCCACGCCCCGTGAAAAAAAAAAAAAAATTAACTCTTTCCTAAACTGAGAATTATCATCCACAAAACTGAAGCGCACTTTCCCTAAATATACAAACAGGGAAAAAAAAAAAACTTCTGTTGATATCTTCCCTCAATTCTTAAATTTCCAAATTGATCTAATGAATATTTTTTATTCTTCTCTTTTTCCTTTGCTTTTTTCCCATTTTAAGCCTTGGCCCAAAAGAGATAAATACTTTAATATAAATTATTTTTTATAAAACAGAACTTGTCAACAGCAGCAGGAATTCTATTTATTATAAAATGCTTTTGCATTGTTGATTTTTTAAATTTATTTATTAATTTAAAAAATTAAGAACAAACAAAAAAACATTAACTTATAATTCCATTCTACATATATATTCAGTAATTCTCAATATCACCACATAGTTGCATATTCAGCATTTCTTAGAACATTTACATCAATTCAGAAAAAGAAATAAAAAGACAACAGAGGGCGGCTGCCGTGGCTCAGCAGGCAGAGCTCCGACCTGCCGCGCTGGAGGTCTAGAGTTAGATCCCTGGTGCCTCCTGCCCATATGCAAATTAAAAAAAAAAAAAAAAAAGACAAGAGAAAAAGAAATAAAACAATAATAGAAAAAAAAAAGATTATACATACCATACTCCTTACCCCTCACTTTCATTTATCACTAGCATTTCAAACTAAATTTATTTTAACATTTGTTCCCCCTATTATTTATTTTTATTCCATATGTTCTACTCGTCTGTTGACAAGGTAGATAAAAAGAGCATCAGACACAAGGTTTTCACCATCACACAGTCACATTGTGACAGCTATATCATTATACAATCATCCTCAAGAAACATGGCTGCCGGAACACAGCTCTACATTTTCAGGCAGTTCCCTCCAGCCTCCCCACTACATCTTGAGTAACAAGATAATATCTACTTAATGCATAAGAATAACCTCCAGGACAACCTCTGGACTCTGTTTGGAATCTCTCAGCCATTGACACTTTGTCTCATTTCACTCTTCCCCCTTTGGTCGAGAAGGTTCTCTCAATCCCTTGATGTTGATTCTCAGCTCATTCTAGGGTTTTTCTCAGTCCCTTGATGCTGAGTCTCAGCTCATTCCAGGATTTCTGTCCCACATTGCCAGGAAAGTCCACACCCCTGGGAGTCATGTCCCATGTAGACAGGGGAAGGGTGGTGAGACTGCTCGTCATGTTGGCTGGAGAGAGAGGCCACATCTGAGCAACAAAAGAGGCTCTCTTGGGGGTGACTCTTAGGCCTAAATTTTAAGTAGACTTGACCCATCTTTTGTGGGGTTAAGTTTCATATGAACAAACCCCAAGACTGGGAGCTCAGCCTATAGCTTTGGTTGTCCACACTGCTTGTGAGAATATCAAAATTCAACTTGAGGAAGTTGCATTTCTCCCCGTCCTCACCATTCCCTGAAGGGGGCTTTGCAAATACTTTTCCACTCACTGATCGAATCACTCTGGGATTCATCGGGGCATCACTCTGGACAAACCAACAAAATCTCATGTCCTACCTGAGATTCCAAGTACTTATGGTGTTCAATCAAACTACCTACATAAGTTATATTAGGAAATGCACTAGTCAAAATACAAATTTTGTAACAAACACTTTTTGCTTTAGTCTCACACATAAGGTGACATTTTAAAATATTAATTACCATCTCTTTTCAGCACCCTGCAATAATGACATCCCTTTGTTCTTCCTCATGCAAGAACATTTTTAAAATTTGTACATTTAGTCACTATTATTATACACTCTAGGCATTCCTAGATTATATCATCTCAATCTTTAACCTCTATCTTTCTTTCTTTCTGATTTCATTTATGTCCCCAGCCTTCCTCCCCCATCATTCTCACATGCAGCTTCATTCAGTGTTTTAACATAATTGTATTACAGTTAGGTATGTGTTGTTGATTTTTAATAAATCCTTTTCCAAAGTAAATTTGTTTGCCTGTGTTATTTTATACCAATTAGAAAAACAACATGAATGAGAATCTTTTTTAAATTTATTTATTAATTAAAAAAATTAAGAACAAACATACAAAAACATTAATGTATCATTCCGTTCTACATATATAATCAGTAATTCTCAATATCATCACATATGCATATTCATCATTTCTTAGAACATATGAGTGAGAATCTTAATTATGTTATTCAAAATATTTGCTTTCAGGGAATGCCTGACCTTCCAAATATGTAAAACATCAATATTAAAACAAATTTATTCCAAATATATTGTGAATGAAGTTGGTAGAACTATACCTTGTTTCTTGCTTCAATATCTGCATTGTGTAAAAGCAGTTTGGCTGCTATTGGTATGTTCTGACCACAGACAGCATAGTGGAGAGCAGTGTTGCCATTAACATCCATAAGATTTGGGTCAGCACCATGTTCTAGCAGAATGGTTGCACATTCCTCTTCCTGGCATTGTACAGCCTGTCAGTATTAGAAAGAGAAACAGACTTTAAATTCTAGGAGTTAAAAGTAAAGAGTCCAAATGTTTCACCAGTTAGCTACATAAACTTGTTTTTATTCTAAGTACTTAAGTGAAATCTATCTCATGCTGAAATAGTTGGAACACTACATACCTTCATCAGAGCTGTCCTGTTTTCATTGTCACAGAGGTTTAGCTGGCACTTTCTCTCTACCAGGAGTGTTACCACTTCTGCATGGCCATTGGCACAGGCCAGATGCAGAGCGGTCCTATAAAAGTGAGAGGACTTTTTAGAAAATTATAGTCACTATCTCAACATGTACAATTATTAGTGTAACTGTAAATACTAAAGAGCATGTTATTCCTATGCCTTCAAACAAAGACTTAATTTTCTTCTGAAGTTAAATATTTGTTAGCACATATTACTTACATTAATGAAAGAGCCCAGCTTGGGTTTGAATCCTATTTTAACTCTGTGACTTGTTAGCTATCATTTAACTTTTCTGTGTATCCATTTCCTCATCACTAAAACAGGGAGAAAAATACTAGCCATCTCAAAGGACCCCATTATGATACTTAAATCAGAAGCTATACAAAAGCTTCAGAACAGTTCCTGGCAGAAATAATAGCTCAGTAAATGTTAGCTAAAACTACTATTACAACTATTAGAATATACTGCTATTCTAAGTAGTGCTGAGAAAACACTTGTATTTTACATTTTTCTAATTATTTCATAAAGTTATTTTAATATAAATCGGTTGATGGCTAATAGGGTATACATATTTTTAAGATGTGAAACCTTTTGCCAAATTGCCTAGTTGAAAATCATAAGCAACTTAACTTTCAATAGCAGTATAAGTACCCATTCTTTCTCATCCTCATATATTTAGTGGGAGGAAAACTGTATTTTATTCCTCTTTTAAATTAAATGTCTCCTTTTACCAAAAACTCTAAATATTTGTTACTGTATCAACTGGACACTTGTAGATCTTCTGTCAAAAAATACTTTGCCCTAATCATAAAGAACACCTAGGGCAATATATAAGATTCCACAAGGGTTCCATGCACTAGAGTAACTTTCCAGAAACATACAACCTCCACATGGGTCCCTGGTTCAGATAAGTGCTGAAACCTAGAGGGCTCAAACTCTCCAGAACATCAGATAGTTCTACCTCAATACCCCATATTAGTGACAAATCCTTCCAATATGAAAAAGTTAGAATGGTCATCCCTAAAGAGAGGGATGGAAAGATCTAAGGTAATGATGGAATTCTACAGTGAAGACAGGATTTAATAAATAAGTATGATTGCTGAATCATTAAATTGATAGCTATTTTAGTCTCCAGTATCTTATAGCAGCTAAAAGTAAAAACCTAAAATTGTGGAATTATAACCCATCTCAAACTCTGAAATCTGTTCTACAACGAATTGTGGTGCTGTGTTTTGAAATTTATTGTTTTTCTATATATGTTATTTTTCACAAAAAAAGAAGGAAAAAGAGTCTATTGTGATGATGAAAAAATATTTAAGCCTTCTAGCCTCCACATTCTGGAGCAGCTGGAAGGAAAAAAATCTGAGAGGATCATATGGTAGCCCATGACAAACTCTGGGATTTGTCCTGTAACTACCTGTTGAAGAGTGCTTTGAAAATTATTGCTTTTTATTTCTTTGCTTTGTATATATGTCATACAATTTTAAAAGTTCAAAAAAATAAAATAAACAGCTTGCCACACTGAAAAAATATATACTCTGCCCTTCCAAAGAAGATATACAAATGGTCAATAGGCACATGAAAGATGTTCAACATCAATAGCCATTAGGAAAATGCACATCAAAACTACAATGAGAACTTCTGGGGAAGATGGTGGAAGGTCCAGGACTCACTCCTCCTCCCAAACAGCTTGTAGATAGGCAGGAACTGTCTCAATCAACTCTACTGGGGCTCAGGACACCAGGGGAACACCGTACCACGTTCAGAAAAGAGTGGGTGAAAAAGGCTGAGAAACTGCATTAAACAACAGTGAGTTACTGGCTCTGCCATGACTGCAGGTGCCCATACCACATTCTCTAGATGAGTCAACTTGGATCCAGACCATGGCTGGCTGCTGCAGAGGAAGACAGATGTGGAAATCCCCTTCCCCAGGAATGGGGGGTTGGGGGAAGGGACATGGCCAGGTCCTGATCATGCTTTTCATCAATAAATTTGGATTACTAGGTCCCAGCTCTGAGCTGCTGGCTCAGCCCGCCTCAGACAGGGAGAGCATGGCCATTTTTTGAACTCCACTGCCAAGAGGAGCTGCAGAAACAGTTTTCTGAAGGGTGCCATCTTCTGGGAAGTCCAGGAAAGCACAGCTTTGGGGAGTCCTTAAAAAAAAAGCTTCTGGTGCCTTTCAGGATCCTCTCCCCAGGGCTCTCTGTAGCTGGACTTCAACCCCTTCATGAGTCCCTAACGCTATTTTAGCTGGGAAATACTGATTTGGGAAATTTCTTCCCAGGGTGACCGTCCCCCAGAATTTGCCCTCCAGGCAAAAGCAGCTAGGGGCAGAAAAGGAGTGTTAAAAAAAAAAAAAAAACTACAGGGGAAAAACGAAAACAAACAGAACAGATCAAGATTACTGGAGAAGGAACAAAGGAAAGAAAGTTTTCTCCTGGAGGTGAAACAACTGCACAAACAGTGCAGTCTTAAACACTGTACCACAAAATTCTGGGAAGATGGAAGAACAGGGAATTACAGGGCTCACTTCTCTTCAAAAAACAGCCAGTGGACAGGCAGAAATTGTCCAAAACAACTGTTCTGGGGCTCTGGAGACTAGCGGTATACTACACAGCATCCAAAGAAGAACAGGACAAAAAGACTGAGAAACTGTGGTAAAAAACTGTAACTCATCAGCCTCAGTAACTTGTACCCATCTCCCATCCTCAAGGCAAGCAACTTCGAATCAGCCTGGTCTTTGCCTGGTGGACTGCTGTGGGCTGCTGTTCTCCTCAAGAACAGAGGTATTGGCTGGGTATCACTGCTTTAGCTCATCCTAGACAGGCACCACCAGGCCACTGATTCAACCTGCGACAGATGGAGCCACCAGAGAGCTAAGAATACCCCGCCTTCTTAGAACTGTGGAAAATAGATTGCCAAAGAACGCCATCCACTGGGCAGGCCAGGAAAGAGTACTTTCGGGGAGCCATCCAAAAGATTTCTTGGGGAAGACCACCATCTGCTACGCAGGCCAGGAAAGCACAGCCTTGAAGAGCCGAAAAAAGACTTTTTTGGCATCTTTCCTAATCCTCTCCCCAGGGCCCTATGGAACTGGTCTGAGTCCCTAGCATGGGTCCTTGGCCCTGTTTTGGCTTGGAAATACTAATGAGCTAAGTATTACAGAAGAGCCTTAACACAAACCCAATCCACAACAAAATCCTAGACAAGAAAAATAAACTGACCTTCCCAATAACCATGTCAAGATAATGAGATGGCCAGATATCAGCAAAAATTTACAGGTCATATGAAGAAATGGTCCAAAGGAATAAGTTAAAAAAGTTGGTGGAGATAGAGAATTTGGAAAAACTAACCAAAGATGTTCAAACAAATCTCCTAAGCCAATTTAAGGAGGTGAAGGAAAATATGGCAAAAGAGATAACAGATATTAATAAGACTGTGGGAGCTTCAAAATTTATTTGATGTGAGGCATGCATCTAAGTGAATGAATCTTGAGGACAGCATAATGAATGAAACATCAGAAACGTAAAGACAAATATTATAATGCTACACTCATATGGAATAACTGTCATATACAAATTGGGAGAACTGAAGTCAAGAGCACAGGTTATCAGGTTAGGGCCTATCGTAAAGGGCCCTGGATTGTAAGCTTTTACAGCAGGCAGTTTTAACTTATTTTTAAATTCTGAGATGCTATACTACAAGTATGATATGGTCTATATTTTAAAACTTCAACTTCTGAGATGAACTGAGACCAAAGGAAGAGAAGTTTATTTGGTGCAAAATTTTGGTGCAAAATTCATATTTTGAGTAAGAGTGTTGTGCTGGTTTGAAAGTATTATGTACCCCAGAAAAGCCATGTTTTAATCTTGATTCAATATTGTGGAGACAGCCAATTCTTTTAATCATGATTTAACATTGTATGTGAAAACTTTTGATTAGATTATCTCCACAGAGATGTGGCGTGCCCAGTTATGGGTGGGACTTTTGATTAGATTGAAATGTGACTTCGCCCATTCAAGGTGGGTCTTGATTAGTTTACCAGAATACTTTAAAAGAGGAAACATTTTGGAGGGAGCCAGAATGAAACAGCCTACAGAAATGTCAGAAGACTGAGAGCTGACAAAGAGAGCAGATGTAGACACCTGGAGAACTGCTGCTTCAGAGAACAGAGACATGGATGTCTGGAGATGTTTGGAGCCCAGCAGACATCAACATGAGATGTTAAGCAAGCCAGAAGCTGGGGAGAGCCAAGGAAAGCCAAGAGATGAAAGCCAGTCCTGGAGAAGAAAAGTAAGGAACCCCCACAGGAACAGAGATTGAAGGCAACGGAGCCCAGGAGCAAGGGACCAGCAGATGCCGTCAAATGAACACCCAGCTGACAGAGGTGTTCCAGACCCATCAGCCTTTCCTGAGTGAAAGTAACCTCTTGTTGGTGTTTTAGTGATGCCAACAAGACAATTTTACAGGCTTAAAACTGTTAACTTATAATTATTAAATTTCCCTTTTTAGAAGTCATTCCAGTTCTAGTATATCACATTCCGGGTGCTTGCAAACTAACAAGCATTATCTAATTTAATTTGTATGATCAGTTTATTCAAACACCATATTTACATGGAATCTTGAATAAAGAACAAGATTTTGTTAGTTTGTATAGGTTAATCTGATGCCCCAATACATCCCAGAATAATTTGCACACAGACAAAATCCCCTCAGGGAACTGGGGAGAAAGGAGGAAATATTAAGCTTCACTATCTGCGGAATTCCTGATATTCTCACAAGCACTGTGGACAACCAATTCAATAGATTGAGCCCTCGATCTTGGAGTTCACCCCTATGAAACTTATTCCTACAAAGGAGAAGATAAGCTACTTAAGATTATGTCTAAGAGTCACCCCCACAGAATCTTTTTGCTGTTCAGAGATGGCCTCTCTCTCTCTTTCTCCAAGCCAACTCAGCATGTGAACGCATTGCCCTCTGCACTATGTGGGATATGACTCCCGGGGGTGTAAATTTCCCTGGTAACGTGGGACATAGCTCCCAGGGATGAGCCAGGACCTGGCATCATGGGATTGAGAAAGCCTTCTTGACCAAAAGGAAGAAGAAAGAAATGAGACAAAATAAAGTGTCAGTGGCCTCACTTCACAGCTCTGAGAAACTGCTGACCTCTGCAGCCAGGTCACATCTGCCCCCAAACCATGAAAGCGTAAAGCTGACCTGCTGCCATAGCTTTAGGCATGTGCACAAAGGGCCCTGTGGCTTAGACAGCGCACACAAGGTTTATGCCCCCAAGACCGGTACATCTGCACAGCTACATCCTTCCTGGCCCCTGGTTGCTCATGTTCATAAGCATCAGCATAACATTCCCAACCTGTGTCCATACCTGCCCTGAAACAAATAACCATACTGAGTGCTCAACCCCATGCCCTGCTCCCTGCTGACCACCCATCCTGCAAACACAAGTCCTTAGATTGCTGAAAGAAATCAACTCCCAAAGTAAATCAATCAAGATATTTAATGCGACAAAGACAGCAGAAGATCACTAAGCATATCACAATGCAGACAGATACAGCCCTAATGACCAAATTAAAACACCAGAGGAGACACAGATGTTGGAACAATTAATCAAATATGGTCATACAACTCTACTGAATAAATTAAGTGGGATCGGAAATGACATAAACGAGAGCAAGTTGTAACTAAAAGAAAGAAGAATAGCTATACTAATATCGGACAAAATAGACTTTCAGTGTGAGAACATCATAAGAGACAAAGAAGGGCACTATATACTAATTAAAGGGTCATTTCACCAAGAAGATATAACAATCATAAATGTTTACGCCCCCAATCAAGGAGCTCCAAAGTACATGAGACAGACATTGACAAAACTGAAGGGAGCGATGGATGGTTCAACAATAATAGTAGGAGACTTCAATACACCTCTCCTCTATAGACAGAACAACCAGACAGAAGATCAACAAGGAAACAGAGAGGTCAAATAACTTGATAAATGAATTAGACCTAACAGGCATGTATAGGTCACTGCACCCCAAAGCACAAGGTTATACATTCTTCTCTAGTGCTCATGGAACATTCTCCAGGAGAGATCATATGCTGGGGCACAAAACAGGTCTTTATCAATTTAAAAAGACTGAAATTATTCAAAGCACTTTCTCTGATCACAATGGGATGAAGCTGGATCTCAATAACCATCAAGAATGAGAACATTCACAAATTTATGGAGATTAAATAATGCACTCTCAAACAACCAGTTTTCTAGAAATTTCTAGACAAATCTGTAGCTATCTGGAGATGAATGAAAATGAGAATACAACTTATTAGAACTTATACGATGCAGCAAAGGCTGTACTGAAAGGGAAATTTATTGCCTTAAATGTCCATATTGAAAAACAAGAAAGAACAAAAATCAAGGACTTAACAGCAAACCTGGAGACATTTAATAAAGAACAGCAAACTAACCCCAATGCAAATCGGAGAAGAGAGACAACAAAGATTAAAGCAGAGATAAATGAACAGGAGAACAAAAGAACAATAGGAAGAATCAATAAAACTAAAACTTGGTTCCTTGAGAAAATTAATAAAATTGTTGGGCCACTAGCAAGACTGACAAAGAAAAGAAGAGAGAGGATGCAAAGGAAATCAGAAATGAGAAAGGGTGCATTACCACAGATCCTGAAGAAATAAAAGAAATCAGAGCAAAAAGAGGATACTATGAACAAATATACGCCAACAAACTAGACAACTTAGATGAAATGGACAAATTCCTCGAGACATACAAATAAGCTACACTGACTCAGAAAGAAATAGAAGATCTCAACAAACCAATCACAAGTAAAGAGAGTCAATCAGTCATCAAAAACCTTCCTACAAAGAAAAACCCAGGGACAGATGGCTTCACAGGGGAATTTTATCAAACATTTCAGAAAGAACTAACACCAATCCTGCTCAAACTTCTCCAAAACACTGAGGAAAAAGGAACTCTACCTAA
>PVIY010045261.1:0-19206 GCA_004026745.1 Myrmecophaga tridactyla | reverse complement strand
ATGATCATCTCAATTGATGCTGAAAAAGTATTTTATAGAATTCAAAGTCCTTTTCTGATAAAACACGTCAAAAGCTAGGAATCAAAGGTACCTGCCTCAACATCATAAAAGGCATGTATGAGAAACCCACAGCCAGCATCATACTCAATGGTAAGAGGCTGAAAGGTTTCCCCCTAGGATGGGAAATGAGACAAGGATGTCCTCTATCACTATTATTCAACATTGTACTAGAAGTTCAAGGGAAAGCAATCAGGCGGGAAAAAGAAATAAAAGGCAACCAAATTGGAAAGGAAGAAGTAAAACTTCCATTATTTGCAGATTACACAACACTATACTTGGAAAATCCTGAGAAATCTACAACAAAGTTACTTGAGCTAATAAACAAATTCAGCAAGGTGGCACGTTATAAAATTAATGTGCAAAAATCAGTAAGTTTCTTTTTTATTTTATTTTAGGTTAACACTTCTATATATATAATTTGTAATATTATATTATATATAATATATAATATTATATATAAATATGTATGTATATATATATATATATATTTTTGCATGGGCAGGCACCGGGAATTGAACCCTGGTCTCCGGCATGGCAGGCGAGAACTCTGCTTGCTGAACCACCATGGCCTGCCCAAACTCTTTTTTTTTTTTTTGCATGGGCAGGCACCAGGAATCAAACCTGGGTCTCCAGCATGGCAGGTGAGAATTCTGCCACCGAGCCACCATCGCACCGCCCAACACGTCTATATTTTTTTCAACTTTAATAGAAATATATTTAAGGGCATTGAAATTATTCTAATCTTTATCCTAAATTCAAGCAAATAAGATACAATATTCCATTACTATTTAGAATCCATTACTGTAAGAATTTTGCTCATTAGTTACATTTTTTACACACAAAGAATTGCTACAAAGTGGGAAAGAAGTGAGAGGGAGGGATCACAAAAGGCAATATTTGCCTCATGTATTTTTGGAACACTCTGGCTCAATACATAAATAGTAATGTTTCTTTACACAAGTAATGACCTAACTGAGAGTCAACTAAGGAAAACATTCCACTCAAAATAACAACTAAAAGAACCAAGTATCTAGGAATGAACTTAACTAGGTACGTAAAGGACTTACACAGAAAACTACATAACACTGCTGAAAGAAACCAAAGAAGATCTAAGTAGGTTGGGAGGACATTCCCTGCTCATGGATAGGATGGTGAAATATAGTTAAGATGTCAGTTCTATCCAAATTGATCTACAGATTCAATGCAATACCAATCAAAATTCCAACAACTCACTTTGAAGACTTGAAAAAACTAGTTACCAAATTCATCTGGAAGGGAAAGAGACCCTGAGTAGCTAAAAGCATTCTTAAAAAGAAGAATGAAGTGGGAGGATTAAGATTTACCAATTTAGAAATTATTATAAAGCCACAGTGGTCAAACAGTATGGTACTGGCACAAAGATAGAAGTATTGCCCTTTGGAATTGAATCGAGAGTGCAGAAATAGACTACCAAATCGTTGGTTAACTGATCTTCAACAAGGCCCCCAAATCCACCAAGCTGGGACAAAATAGTCTTTTCAATAAATGGGCATGGGAGAACTTTTATTAATAGCCAGAAGAATGAAAGAGGACCCCTACCTTACACCCTTTACAAAACTTAACTCAAATTGAATCAAAAACCTAAATATAAAAACTAATACCTTAAAGCTCCTAGAAGAAAATGTAGGGAAACATCTTCAAGACCTAGTAATAGAAGGTATCTTCCTAAACTTTACCCCCAAAGCACAGGCAATAAGGGGAAAAATAGATAAATGTGAACTCCTCAAAATCAAAAGCTTCTGCCCTTCAAAATACTTTGTCAAGAAGGTGAAGGGGCAGCCAACTCAATGGGAGAATATATTTGGAAATCACACATTGGACAAAGGTTTGATATACTGTATACATAAAGAAATCATGCAACTCAACAACAAAAGTGCAAGCAACCCAATTATAAAGTGGGCTAAAATTAGGAATAAACATTTTTCTGAAGAGCAAATACAGATGGCTAAAAATCAAGACTATAATGAGATACTACCTCACACCTATAAGAATGGCTGCTAGTAAACAAACAGGATATTACAAATGTTGGAGAGGTTCAGAGAAATTGGGACACATATGCACTGCTCGTGTGAATGTATAATGGTACAGCCACTATGGAAGACAGTCTGGCGGTTTCTCAGAAAACTAAATATCAAGTTGCCCTATGACCTGGGAATACCACTACTCAGTATAATACCCAGAAGAGCTGAAAGCAGTGACACAAACAGAGATTTGCACACCAATGTTCATAGAAACACTATTCACAATCGCCAAAGAATGGAAACAATCCAAGTGCCCATCAACAGACAAGCGGATTAACAAAATGTGGTATATACATAAGATGGGATATTATGCAGTAATAAGATGAAATGACATCCTGAAGCACATGACAAGGTGGATAAGCCTGGAGGACATAATGCTGAGTGAAAGCCAGACACAAAAGGATAGATATTATATGATTCCACTTTTATGACCATGGTAAAGGTAAAATCAGAGGCTTATAATACAAAATATAAGGGACCTAGAGATACATGGGAGCTTGCAATGGGTAAACAATTTGCTAATGAGGCTGAACTTAATTGTAAGGGAATAGATAGAAGTGAAGGCAGGTCACTAGTGGGTCTAGAAGGAATAGTACCATATTGAAGGTGAACATGATTGAAAGAGGTAGTAAAGACTCATGTATCCCACCAATTAACTCTAAAAATATAAATAAGTTATTGCATGAACTACTGCAAAGGTATAAATCTTGTACAAAGAGTGT
This sequence comes from Myrmecophaga tridactyla, assembly GCA_004026745.1. Taxonomy (NCBI): domain Eukaryota; kingdom Metazoa; phylum Chordata; class Mammalia; order Pilosa; family Myrmecophagidae; genus Myrmecophaga; species Myrmecophaga tridactyla. Next base: position 16,364 of record PVIY010045261.1, on the reverse strand, counting down.
ATAATTTGGGCGTATAGTGGGAAAAATATTACTGCATGCTATGGGCTATGTTTAATTAAGAGGAAAACATCAACAGTACTGCAGCAATACCAGAGGTACATAATGGGGGAAAGGACAAGGGATAGGGGTATGTTTAGATTTTCTATTTGGTGAGGGTGTGTTTATAGGCTATTTTTCTTTTGGGAACAATGAAATGATCTAAAATTGAGAGTGTCAATGACGGTTGACTTTGTACATTACACATGAGGCCCAATAGATGGAAGTGGCTGAAAGATGCACTGACTGAGAAGTAGGTTGGTGAATGATAGTGTAAATATATGATCAAATGCTGTGTTGGTTTAAAAGGATTATGTTCCTTAGAAAAGCCATGTTTTAATCCTGGTCCATTTTGTGGAGGCAGCCATTTCTTTTAATCCCTATTTAGCACTATAGATCAGAAACTTGATTAGATTATTTCCACGAAGAAGTGACATGCCCGATTGTGGGTATTAAATTTTGGTTAGAGGGAAAGGTGATTTCACCCATTCCAAGTGAGTCTTGATTAGTTTACTGGAATCCTTTAAAAGAGGAAACATTTTGGAGAAAGCTAGAGAGCCACGAGAACCACAAGAGCCCATGCAGCCAGAGAACTTTTGAGAAAACTAGAACAGATTTTGGTACCAGAGAAGTGGAGTGCTCCTGCGGTTTGCAAATGCCAAACATGTTAGAATGGCTTTTTAAATGGGTAAGTGGAAGATTTGGAGGAGTCATGAGGAGCTTAATAGAGAAGGCCTAGAATGCTTTGAAGAGACTATTGTTAGAAGTGTGGAGTCTAAAGACACTTCTGATGGGGCACTAAATAGAAATGAGTTGTATTATTGCAAACTGAAAGGAAGGCAATCCTTGTTTTAAAATAGCCGATAATCTGACAAAATTAACTAGTGTCTTTGGATGGAAGGCAGATTTCAGAAGCCATGAACTTGGATATTTAGCAGAAGAGATTTCCAAATTAAATGTGGAAATTGCAGCCTGATTTCTCCTTACTGCTTATAGCAAAATGCAAAAGGAAAGAGATAAGCTGAGAACAGAGCTCTTAGGTACAAAGCAACCAGAAACTGATGTCCTGAAAAATTCCAGGCTTCCAGGAAGGGAGACCCCAGAAAATAGTGTGCATGAGAGGATTTAACCATATGTGGAACTAGCCAGCCAATTCAGAGAAAGTCAGGACTGGACATGGAGTTATCTAGGAAGAATCTATGGTAAACCCTGTCTGATGGGCATAATCCAAGCCTACTGCATGGAAAGCCAACAAGAGTGCTGTGAGATCTGTATAAATGCAACTGCTGTCAGTTTGAAGTAAAAATCTCATAAAAAGGACAAAATGAAGGTAAAAATGACTTGAGGCAGAACTATGGAATCTAAAGTCTGAAGTCAAGAGACCTTGGGCCATGAGTGCGAACCCACCCAGGCACTTGGAGAGATGAGTTTGCCCTGAAGGCAGAGTATGAGCCTTTCACCTCATTGCAGTAAAATAGTTTGCCACTTCAGGCCTTGGAGAGGGTGGAGCACATTCCTTGGGGATTGGGGAGAGCCTGACTGTCACCACATGGAGGAGTTAAGCATGTGCTCTGGAGATGGGAGACAGCCTGGGTGCAGCCCCAATGTTTGAAGAGGGTGGAGTCGAGAAAAAGGTGGTCTCCCCAGTGTCCCCTAAGGTTGCATTTGGAGAGCAGTGGGCCATTGCGTAGGACCTTGGAAAGGGTGGGACTGCAGTTTTCTAAAGCCCCAAATATAAATGACTCTCAGACTTGAAATCTAATGGAGTTTTCCCTGCAGGTTTTTGAAATTGCCTGGGTCGGGTGACCCCTGTGTTCTTTCCAATTTCTCCCTATGGAAATGGGAATATGTATTCTATGACCGTCCCTCCTTTGTATGTTGGCAGCAAATAACTTGTTTTGAGTTTTACAGGTCCAAAGCCAGAGGTGGATTTTGCCTTAGGACAGACCATGCCTGTAGGTGACTTTGATAAGATTTTGTACTATTTTTGACTTTGTATTGCATGTGTAGTGTTACTGAAAAGCTTTAAGCTTTTCTGATGTTGTTATGGAATGAATGTATTTTGTATATGGAAAAAACATGTCTTTTTTAGGGTTCAGAGGGTGGAATGTACTGGTTTGAAAGGATTATGTACTCTAGAAAAACCATGTTTTAATCCTGATTGATTTAGTGGAAGCAGTTATTTCTTTTAATCCCTGCCCATGACTGTAGATTGGAAACTTAATTAGGTTATCTCCACAGAGATGTGACACACCTAATTATGGATATTAACTTTTGATTAGAAGGAGATGTGACTACACCCATTCTAGGTGGGTCTTGATTAGTTTATTGAAATCCTTTAAGAGAGGAAACATTTTGGAGAAAGCTAGAGAACCACAAGAACCATGAGAGCCCATGCAGCCACAGACCTTTGGAAATGAAGAAGGAAAATGTCCCTGGGGAGGTTCATGAAACAAGAAGCTTGGAAAGAAAACTAGCAGAGGTTGCCAAGTTCACTATGTGCCTTTCCGGTTGAGAGAGTTACCCTGAACTTCATCAGTCTTCTTGAAACCAGGTATCTTTCCCTGGATGCCTTAGATTGTACATTTCTATAGGCTTGCTTTAATTGGGACATTTTCACAGCCCTTGAAAACAATGCTAAACTTGTAACTTATTAAATCCCCCTTTTAAAACCCATTTCAGCTCTGATATATTACATTCTGGCAGCTTGCAAACTAGAGCAAATATGGTGCTGCTACAAAAGGAACGAAGTTGTGAGACATGCAATGATGTGAATCAACCTGTGGGACATTCGGCAAGGCAAAATAAGTCAGAAACAAAAGAGCACATATTGTATGATCCCATTTAGAAAATACTTATAAGAAAACAGGCCTGGTTTGTAAGCTCTTATAGTAGTCACCTTTAATCTAGAGTGGTAGTTCTTATTTCTGGATTTTGAGGGGCTGTTTTATATATGTGTAACCTGGTATTTAGAGGTAAGAATGAAGCTGAACATCTTGGGATGAAGGTAATTCAGAATACAGGGCTAAGAAAAACATTGCCTGTATTTTAGAACTTCACGTATTCTTTGAGACCAAAGGAAAAAAGTTTTATTATGTCCAGAATCTAAATTTTCTGTAGCACATAATATAACTCAACCTGTCTGGATAGATCATTTAAACAATCCAAATACAGAGATCCCAGAATAAGAATGAGAGCCTTTAATCCTGTATAGCTTAATGTAATGCCTGGATACATCCCAGAGTATATTAAGCAGATAATCAAAAAGTATTGGTGAGCAGTCCTAGAAGCGCACATGAACACGGCCCTCAGCCACACTTCCCAGCTCTGAGAAAGTGCTGACCTGCACAGCTGGGTCACATCTGCCCTCAATCCATGAAGGCATAATGCCAGCCTGCTGCCACAGCTCAATACATGTGCACAAAGGGCCCCATGTCTTAGGCCAGCTCACACTAGGGTTACACTCCCCAGACTGGTGCACCTGCATAGCTGCATCCTCCCTGGCTGCTGGGTGCCCACATTCACAAGCATCAGCGTAACATCCTCAACCTGTGCCTATACCTGCCCTGAAACAAATCACCACACTGAGTGCCCCACCCCCAGGCCCTACTCCCTACTGTACAACCATCTTGCAAACACAAGGCCTTAGACTACTGAAAGAAATCAACTCCAAAAGTAAATCAATCAAGATATTTACATGCGACAAAGACAACAGAAGATCACTAAGCATATCACAATGCAGACAGATATAGCCCTGCCTAATGATCAAATTAAAACATCAGAGGAGACACAGAAGTTGGAACAGTTAATCAAAGATGTTCATACAACTCTACTTAATAAAATAAGTGGGACAGCAAATGACATAAAGGAGAGCAAGAAGACAGTAGTAGAGCATAAAGAGGAATTTGAAAGAAAATAGTGGATATCACAGATTAATGACTCTGTTGACCAAATAAAAACATACTAGAGGCACACCACACCAGATTTGGAGAGACAGAAGAAAGAATAAGTGATAGAGAGGATGGATTTCGAAGACTCAAAACAGCAAATGGCAAAAAAGATGGAAAAAATTGAATGGGAACTCAGGGAAATGATAGACAAAACAAAGCACACAATTATAAGAATCATTGGAGTCCCAGAAGGAGAAGAGATGAGTAAAGGGCTAGGAAGAGTAGTTGAGGATATAATGGGGGAAACTTCACAACCCTCATTAAGAACATAAATATACAAGTCAAAGAAGTCCAAAGAACTCTAAACAGAATAAATCCAAATAGGCCTTCCCCAAGGCACATACGAATTAGTCTGTCAAATGTTGAAGAGAAGCAGAAAATCCTGAAAGCAGCAAGAGAAAAAAATCTACTACATACAAGGGAAATCAAATAAGACTGACTTCAGACTACTCAACTAGCACCCTGGAGGTGAGAAGGCAGTGGTATGATATATTCAAGATCCTGAAAAAGAAAGTTTTCCAGCCAAGAATTCTGTACCCAGCTGTCATGGTCAGCTTCATGTGTCAACTTGGCCAAGTGGTGGTACCTGTTTGTCTGGTTGGGCAAGTGCTGACCAGTCTGTTGCAATGAGGACATTTCACAGAATTAAATCATGATCACATCAGCTGCAACCACAGCTGATTCCATTTGTAATCAGCCAAGGGGAGTGTCTTCTGCAATGGGTGATGCTCAATCTAATCACTGGAAGCCTTTTAAGGAGGATTCAGAAGAGACAGGCTCTCTTCTTTTCTGCTTCAGCTGGCGAGCCTCTCCTGTGGAGTCCGTCCAGACCCTCCATCGGAATCGTCATCTTCACAGCCTGCCCTGCGGATTTTGGACTCTGCATTCCCGCGGTCACATGAGACACTTTTATAAATTTTATATTTGCGAGTGTTCCCTGTTAAATCTGTTTCTCTAGAGAACCCTAACTAATACAATACCAAGGGGTGCTATTGGTAGGTCATGGGGCAATTTGATATTTGGTTTCCTGGGGGGCTGCCAGGCTGTCTTCCATGGTCGTTGTATTATTGTACATTCCCACCAGTGGCTCATGGGTGTCCCAATTTCTTCATTTCCTCTCTAACATTTGCGACTTCCTGTTTCTTTGATAGCAGACATTCCTACGGGTTTGGGGTGGTGTCTCATTGTGGTCTTGGTCTGCATTTCCTTTATAGTTAGTGAGGGTGAACATCTCTTCATGTGCTTTTTTTTTTAATTACATGGGCTGTTGCTAATGGTTTGGCTGGATGGTCAGGGTCTTGGAAAGACTATAATTGGAAAATTGGTGACAAAGAGGTCTGGGGAAGAAGTATGTGGATAGACCTTTCTGAGTGGGCTAAAAACACGAACATATTTGTGTCCCATGTGAATACACACCAGAGGGTGACTTCAGCAGAGGAAGGTTTTAATAATCAAGTGGATAAGATAACCCATTCTGTGGATACCAGTCAGCTTCTTTTCCCAGCAACTCCTGTCATTGCCCAATGGGCTCATGAACAAAGTGGTCATGGTGGTAGGGATGGAGGTTATGCATGGGCTCAGCAACATGGACTTCCACTCACCAAGGCTGACTTGGCTACAGCCACTTCTGAGTGCCCAACCAGCCAGCAGCAGAGATCCATCCTCAGCCCCCAATATGGCACCATTCCCTGAGGTGATCAGCCGCATGGTGGCAGGTTGATTACATGGACCATTCCCTTCATGGAAGGGGCAGTGATTTGCTCTAACTGGAATAGACACATACTCTGGATATGGGTTTGCTTTCCCTGCATGCAATGCTTCTGCGAAAACTACCATCCATGGGCTTACAGAATGCCATATCCATTGTCATGGTATTCCAGATAGCATTGCTTCTGATCAAGAAACACACTTTACAGCAAATGAAGTGTGGGAATGGGCACATGCTCATGGAATTCTCTGGTCTTACCAGGTTCCTCATCATCCAGAAGCAGCTGGATTGATAGAATGGTGGAATGGCCTTTTGAAAACCCAACTGCAGTGCCAACTAGGTGGTAATACCTTGAAAAGCTGGGGTAATGTTCTCCAGGAAGCTGTATATGCTCTAAATCAGTGTCTGCTGTATGGTGCTGTTTCTCCCATAGCCAGGATCCATGGGTCCAGGAACCAAGGGGTGGAAATGGGAGTGGCACCACTCATTATTACCCCTAGTGATCCACTAGGAAAATTTTTGCTTCCTGTCCCTGCGACCCTGAGCTCTGCTGGTCTATAGGTTTTAGTTCCAAAAGGGAGAGTGCTTCCACCAAGAGAAGCAACAATGATTCCATTGAACTTGAATCTAAGACTGCCACTTGGTCACTTTGGGCTACTCATGCTCCTGGATCAACAAGCCAAGAAGGGGATTGCATTATTGTCTGGGGTGATTGACCCTGACTATCAGGGGAAAACATGACTGCACCTATACAGTGGAGGTAAAGAAGAGTTCTCTTGGAGTATAGGAGATCCCCTAGGGGGTCTTTTAGTACTACCATGCCCTGTGTTTAAAATCAATGGAAAATTGCAATAGCCCAATCCAGGCAGGACTACCAATGGGTTTGAAATGTCAGGAATGAAGGTTTGGGTCACCCCACCAGGCAAAGAACCATGGCCAGCTGAAGTGCTTGCTGAGGGTAAAGGGAATGGGTAGTGGAAGAAGGTATTAATAAATATGAACTATGACCATGTGATCAGCTGCAGAAACGAGGACTGTGATACTGTTTTGTCCTGTTATACTATTTAAGTTGTAAGATATCCAGTTTAAGAATGAATATTTCCCAAAGACTTGCACCCTATTCTGGACAGAGTTACTGTGTTTCCAGCAGGACAGTTGAGTATTGTTAGGTGAAAGAAAAGAAAATGTGTTTTAATGTTTTTTATTTAGAAATTAGATATGGTTTAAGGTGATATATATATAGCTGCCAAGTTGACAAGGGGTGGACTGTCATGGTCAGCTTCATGTGTCAACTTGGCCAACTGGTGGTACCTGTTTGGTGGGCAAGTGCTGGTCTATATGTTGCGATGAGGACATTTCATAGAATTAGATCATGATCACGTCAGCTGCATCCACAGCTGATTCTATTTGTAATCAGCCAAGGGGAGTGTCTTCTGCAATGAGTGATACTCAATCTAATCACTGGAAACCTTTTGAAGGGGATTCAGAAGAGACAGGCTCTCTTCCTTCCTGCTTCGGTTGGTGAGCTTCTCCTGAGAAGTTCGTCCAGACCCTCCATTGGAATCATTGGCTTTACAGCCTGCTCTGCAGATTTTGGACTCTGTGTTCCCACGTCATGTGAGACACTTTTATAAATTTTATATTTGTGAGTGTTCCTTGTTGATTCTGTTTCTCTAGAGAACCCTAATTAATATACCAGCCAAATTGTCCTTTAAAATTGAGGGAGAGATTGAAGTTTTCACAGACAAAGAAGTCCTGAATGAATTTGTGAACAAGAGACTGGCTCTACAAGAAATACCAAAGAGAGTTCTTTCAGCTGAACAAAAGACAGGAGAGGGAGGTCTGGAGGAGGGCACAGAATTGAAGAGTACCACTAAGGGTAATTTAAAGAGTACAAAGAGAAAGGAGAAAAGAATATATAAATCTGACAGATAAAATAAAAAAGATAAGATGGTGGAATCAAGAAACACATTTTCAGTAATAACTTTGAATGTTAATGGACTAACTTGCTAATTAAAAGATACAGATTGGCAGAATGGATTAGGAAACACAATCCAGCTATATGCTGCTTACAAGAGTCTCATCTTAGATGCAAGGATACAAATAGATTGAAGTGAAAGGATGGAAAAAGATTTACCACGCAAGTTGCAACCAAAAGAAAGCAGGAGTAGCTACACTAATATTGGATAAAATAGACTTTAAATGTAAAGACATCATAAACGACAAAGAAGAACACTATATACCAATTAAAAGGTCAATTCATGAAGAAGAAATAACAATCATAAAAGTTTATGCTCCCAATCAAGGAGCTCCAAAGTACATGAGAAATACATTGGCAAAACTGAAGGGAGTGGTAGATGTCTCAACAATAATAGTAGAAGACTTCAATAAACCACTCTCCTCTATAGATAGAACAACAAGACAGAAGATCAACAAGGAAATAGAGGAGTTAAATAACTTGATAAATGAGTTAGACCTAAGAGACATATATAGGTCATTGCACCCCCAAAGAACAAGGTTATACATTCTTCTCTAGTGTTCATGGAACATTCTCCAGGATAGATCATATGCTGAGGCACAAAACAGGACTTTATAAATTTAAAAATATTGAAATTATTCACAGCACTTTCTCTGATCACAATGGAATGAAGCTAGATATCAATAACAACCAAAGAACAAGAACATTCACAAATGTATGGAGATTAATTAACAGACTCTTAAACAACGAGTAGGTGAAAGAAGAAATTGCTAGAGAGGTCAGTAGCTATCTGGAGATGAATGAAAATGAGAATACAACTTATCTGAACTTATGGGATGTGGCAAAAGCTGTGTTGAGAGGTAAATTTATTATTATTATTTTATTATTAATTTAAAAATTAAAAAATATATAACAACAAACAAATGCAAACATTAACTTTTGTTCATTCCATTCTACATATATAATCAGTAATTCACAATATCATCACATAGTTGCATATTCATTATCATGATCATTACTTGAAAATATAACATTTGCATCTATTCAGAAAAAGAAATAAAAAGAAAACAGAAAAAAAATCATACATACCATACCCCTTACCCCTCCCTTTCATTGATCACTAGCATTTCAATCTAAAATATTTTAACATTTGTTCCCCCTATCATTTATTTTTACTCCATATGTTTTACTCATCTGTTGATAAGGTAGATAAAAGGAGCATCAGACACAAGTTTTCACAATCACACAGTCACATTGTGAAAGCCGTATCATTATAAAATCATCTTCAAGAAACATGGCTACTGGAACACAGCTCTACATTTTCAGGCAGTTCCCTCCAGCTTCTCCATTACATCTTGACTAACAAGGTGATATCTATTTAATGTGTAAGAATAACCTCCAGGATAACCTCTTGACTCTGTTTGGAATCTCTCAGCCATTGACACTTTCTTTTTTTCTCATTTTGCTCTTCCGCCTTTTGGTCAAGAAGATTTTCTCAATCCCTTGATGCTGAGTCTGAGAGGGAAATTTACTGCCCTAATTGCCTATGTTAGAAAACAAGAAAGAGTAAAAACTGAGGGCTTAGCAAACCTGGAGGAACTTGAGAAAGAACAGCAAACTAATCCAAAACAAATAGAAGAAGAGAAATAACAAAGATTAAAGCAGAGATAAATGACTGGGAGAACAAAAGAACAACAGAAAGAATCAATGAAACCAAAAGTTGGTTCTTTGAGAAAATCAATAAAATTGATGGGCCACTAGCAAGACTGACAAAGAAAAAAAAGAGAGAGGATGCAAATAAACAAAATCAGAAATGAAAAGTGATGCATTACCACAGACCCGGAAGAAATAAAAGAAATCATAACAGGATACTATGAACAATTATATGCCAAAAAATTAGACAACTTAGATTAAGTGAACAAATTCCTGGAGACACACAAACAAGCTACACTGATTCAGGATGAAATAGAAGATCTCAACAAACCAGTCACAAGTAAAGAGATTCAATCAGTCATCAAAAATCTTTCTACAAAGAAAAGCCCAGGGCCAGATGGCTTCACAGGAGAATTTTATCAAACATTCCATAAAGAACTAACACCAATCCTACTCAAACTTTTCCAAAAAACAGAGGAGAAAGGAACTCTACCTAACTCATTTATGAAGCTAATATCATTTTAATACCAAAATCGGGTAAAGATGCTGTACCGGTTTGAAAGGATGTATGTACCCTAGAAAAGCCATGTTTTAATCCCAATTCCATTTTGTAAAGGCAGCCATTTCTTCTAATCCCTATTCAATACTGTATGTTTGAAACCTTAATTAGATCATCTCCCTGGAGATGTGACTCAATCAAGAGTGGTTTTAAACTGGATTAGGTGGAGGCATGTCTCCACCCATTTGGGTGGGTCTTGATTAGTTTACTGGAATCCTATAAAAGAGGAAACATTTTGGAGAATGAGAGAGATTTGGAGAGAGCAGAGAAGAATGACATAGCCATGAGAAACAGAGAGTCCACCAGCCAGTGACCTCTGGAGATGAAGAAGGAAAATGCCTCCCAGGGAGCTTCATGAAATAGGAAGCCAGGAGAGAAAGCTAGCAAATGACCCCGTGTTTGCCATGTGCCCTTCCAGCTGAGAGAGAAACCTGAACTTCACTGGCCTTCTTGAATCAAGGTATCTTTCCCTGGATGCCTTAGATTGGACATATCTATAGACTTGCTTTAATTGGGACATTTCCATGGTCTAAAAACTGTTAACTTGCAACTTATTAAATTCCCCCTTTTAGAAAGCTATTCCATTTCTGGTATATTGCATTCCAGCAGCTAGCAAACTAGAACAAATTTTGGGATCAGAGAGGGGGTTGCTGCTGCAGTTCAAAAATACCAAACATGTTGGAATGTCTTTTTAAATGGAAAAGGGGAAATTTTTGGATGAGTTATGGAGAGCCTGATAAAGAAGGCCTAGAAGGCTTTGAAGAGACTGTTGGTAGGAATGTGAACTCTAAAGATATTGTTGATAAGGCCTCAGACAGAAAGGAGGCATGTGCTATTGCAAATTGGAAGGAAGGCAATCCTTGTTTTAAATTAGCAGATAACCTGGCAAAATTGACTAGTGGCTTTGGCTGGAAGGCTGATTTTAAAAGCCATGAACTTGCATATTTAGCATAAAAGATTTCCAAATTAAATATGGAAAGTGCAGACTCATTTCCCCTCGCAGCTTATAGTGAAAGGCGACAGGGAAGAGATAAGCTGAAAACTGAACTCTTGGGTGTAAAAAGAAAAACAGAAATTGAAGTTCTGGAAAATTCTGGACCTCCAGAATGGGAAACCCCAGAGAGTAGTGCCTCACATGAGGATTTAAGCAAATGTGGAACCAGTCAGCCATTTCAGAGAAAGCCAGGATTGTAATTGGGGTTATCCAAGAAGGATTTGTGGAAACTTCTTTTATCTGATGGACATGACCCAGGGCTACTGCATAGAAAGCCAATGAGAGTGTTGCGGGGCCTGTATAAAGAAAACCACTGCCAGCAGAACTGAGAGGGACAGAGGAGGGTCACATTTAAGGAAAAATAAGTTCAGAGGAAAAGCCAAGGAGGCTGGGGTCTGAAGTCAAGAAGTCTCAGGTCAGAAGAGCAGACCCATCCAAGCATGTGGAAAGGGTGAGTTTGCCCTGAAGGCAGAGGGTGGGCCTTCCACCTCGTTGCAATGTAAGTGTTTGCCTGCCTCAGGGCTTGGAGGGGTGGAGCACTGTCCTTCGGGTTTGGGGAAAGCCTGGCTGCCACCACATGGAGGGGTTGAGCATGTTCCCTGGAGATGATAGAGAGCCCTGGGGCAGCCCCGATCCCTGGAGAAGGTGGAGTTGAGAAAAAGGTGGTCTCCCCAATGTCCCCCAAGGTTGCATTAGGAGAGAGGCAGGCCTCTGTATAGGCCTTTGGAAAGGGTGGGACTGCTGCTTTCTAAAGCCTGGAAGATAAATGACTCTCAGACTTTGAAATCTAATGGACTTTGCCCTGTGGGTTTTCAAAACTTTATGGGACCGATGACCCCTGTGTTCCTTCCTTCCTATGGAAATGGGTATATGTATCCTATGACTGTTCCTCCTTTGTATAATGGCAGCAAATAACTTGTTCTGAGTTTCACAGGTCCAGAGCCAGAGGTTAATTTTGCCTTACAACAGACTACACCCGTAACTAACTTTGATAGGAGTTTGTACTGTTTCTAACTTGTATTTCATTTGTATTGTTACTGAAATGGTTTAAGGACTCCTGATATTGTTATGGAATGAATATATTTTGTATATGGAAAAAACATGTCTTTTTTAGGATCCAGAGGGTGGGATGTGCTGGTTTGAAAGAATGTATGTACCCTAGAAAAGCCATGTTTTAATCCTAATCCCATTTTGTAAAGGCAGCTGTTTCTTGTAATCCCCTATTCAGTACTGTATGTTTGAAACCTTAATTAGAACATGTCCCTGGAGATGTGACTCAATCAAGAGTGGTTGTTAAGTGGATTAGGTGGAAATGTGCCTCCACCCATTTGGTTGTGTCTTGATTAGTTTACTGGAATCCTATAAAAGAGGAAACATTTTGGAAAATGAGCAAGATTTGGAGAGAGCAGAGAAGAACGACAGAGCCATGAGAAAGTCACAACAGAGAATGCTGCAGAACTGAGAAGCAAAGAGTCTACCAGCCAGCGACTTTGGGAGATGAAGAAGGAAAATGCCTCCCAGGGAGCTAGACAGGAAGCTAACAGATGAAGCCATGTTCACCATGTGCCCCTTCCAGCTGAGAGAGAAACTCTGATGATGTTCGCCATGTGCCTTTTCAGATGAGAGAGAAATCCTGAACTTCATCGACCTTCTTGAATCAAGGTATCTTTCCTTGGAAGCCTTAGATTGGACATTACTATAGACTTGCTTTAATTGGGACATTTCCGTGGCCTAAAAACTGTTAACTTGCAACTATTTAAATTTCCCCCTTTTAAAAGCCATTCCATTTCTGGTATATTGCATTCCAGGAGCTAGCAAACTAGAACAGATGCTATAAGAAAGGAAAACTACAGGCCAATCTCCCTAATGAACATAGCTGCAAAAATTCTCAATAAAAAATTAGCAAACTGAATACAACAGCACTTTAAAAGAATTATATACCATGACCAGTGGGGTTTATACCAGGAATGCAAGGATGGTTCAACACAAAAAGTCAATTAATGTAATACAGCACATTAACAAATAGAAAGGGAAAATCACGTGAGCATCTTGATTGATGCTGAGAAAGCATTCAACAAAATTCAGCATCCTTTTCTGATAAAAACACTTCAAAAGATAGGAATCAAAGGTAACTACCTCAATATAATAAAGGGAACATATGAAAAAACAAAAGCCAGCATCATACTCAATGGAGAGAGAAATGTAGCTTTCCCCCTAAATCAGGTACAAGACAAGGATGCCCACTGTCACCACTATTATTCAACATTGTGTTAGAAGTTCTAGCTAGAGCAATCATGCAGGACAAAGAAATAAGAGGAATCCAAACTGGAAAGGAGGAAGTAAAACTCTCATTATGTGCAGAATGATTTGATACTATACTTGGAAGATCCTGAGAAATCTACAGCAAAGTTATTTGAGCTAATCAACAAATTCAGCAAGGTGGCAGGATATAAAACAAATGCGCAAATCAGTAACATTTCTATACAGAAGCAATGACCTAGCTGAAGAGTCAGTTAAGGAAAAAAGTCCATTCAAAATAGCAACTAAGAGAATCAAATACTTAGGAATGAACTTAACTAGGGACATGAAGGACTTGTACACAGAAAACTACATAATATTGGTAAAAGAAATCAAAGGAGATCTAATAGGTGCTCATGGATAGGAAGGCTAAATATAGCAAAGATGTCAATTCTCCCCAAATTTTTCTACAGATTCAACACAATACCAATCAAAATTCCAACAACCTACTTTGAAGATTTGGAGAAGCTAAATACCAAATTCATCTGGAAGGGAAAGAGACGCGAATAGCTAAAAGCATCCTAAAAAAGAAGAATGAAATGGGAGGATTAATACTCCCTGACTTTAAAGCCTATTATAAAGCCACAGTGGTCAAAACAGCATGGTACTTGCACAAAGACAGAAGGATTGACCAATGGAATCGAATCGAAGTACAGAAACAGACTACCAAATCTATGGTCAACTGATTTTTGACAAGGACTCCAAATCCTCTGAATTGGGACAAAATAGTCTTTTCAATAATTGGGCATGGAAGAACTGGATACCAATAGCCAAGAGAAGGAAAGAGGACCCCTATCTTACACCCTACACAAAAATTAACTCAAAGGGATCAAACACCTAAATATAAGAACTAGCACCATAAAGCCTCTAGAAGAAAATGTAGGGAAACATCTTCAAGACCTAGTAGCAAGAGGTAGCTTCCTGACCCAGCAATAGCACTACTTGGTATACACCCAGAAGAGCTGAAAGCAATGACACAAACAGACATTTGCACACCGATGTTCATAGCAGCATTATTCACAATCGCCAAAAGATGGAAACAAACCAAATGCCCATCAACAGAGTGGATCAACAAAATGTGGTATATACATATGCTGGAATATTATGCAGTAGTAAGACAAAATGATGTCCTGAAGCACATGACAAGATGGATGAGCTTTGAGGACATAATGGTGAGCAAAATTAGCCAGACACAAAAGGATAGATACTGTATGATTCCACTTTTATGACCAGCATAAAGGTATAATCAGAGGCTTATAATACAGAATATAGGGGACTTAGAGATACATAGAAGCTAGACATGGGTGAACCGTAGCTAATGAGGTTGAACTCCAATGTAAGGGAATAGATAGGAGTGAAGGTGATTCTCTAGTGGTTCTAGAAGTAATATTACCATATTGAAGAGGAACAAGATTGAAAGGGGTTGTATAGACCTACATGTCCCACTGTTTCACACTAGAAATATGAATCAGTTCTCGTAAGAATTGCCTCAAAGATATGATTCTTGTATAAAAATTCTTTAAGTCCAGGGTACAGGGGAAACCTGCTATTGCATGCTATGAGCTATGTTCAAAAGAAAACCATCAGCACTACCACAACAGCAGAGGTAAATAATGGGGGGAGGGACAAGAGTTAAGAGGAGGTTTAGATATACTATTTGGCGAGGGTGTTTATTGGTTTTCTTTCCCTTGGGAACAATGAAATTATCTAAAATTGAGAATGTTGATGGGCTGTGGACTTTGGACCTTCTACATGATGCCTGATGAATACAGGTGGCCGAAGGATGCACTGACAGAGAAGTAGATTGGTGAACGATGGTGTATACTTATGAATGAAGGTTGTGCTGCTATAAAAAGAAACAAAGTCATGAGGCACACAACGATGTGAATGAATGTGTGGGACATTTGGTGAGACAAATTAAGCTAGAAACAAAGGAACAACAATGGTCACCTTTAGAAAATGCATATAAGAAAACAGGGGCCTAGATTGTAAGCTTTTAGAGCAGACACATTAAGTCTGGAGTGGTGATTATTATTTCTGGATTTTGAGAGACTTTTTATATATATAACCTGATATTTAGAGATAAGAACAAAGCCGAACAACTTGGGGTTAAAGTAATTCCGAACATAAGGGTAAGGAAGACAGTGTCTATATTTTAGAACTACACGTACTCTTTGGGATCAATGGAAGAAAGTTTTATTTGATCTGAAACTGAAATTTTCTGTAGTGCATAATCTAATTCAACCTATCTGTATAGCTCATTTGAACAACTGAAACCCAGGGAGCAAAGCATAAGAAAGAGGTCCTTTCATCCTGTATAGATTATTATAATGCTTGGAAACATCCTAGAGTATATGAAGCAGATAATCAAAAAGTATTGGCAAATTCACTTAAGGGAGGGGAGAAAGAATATGGAATTATTAAACTTATCATCTGTGTGGCCATGAAAAAAATGATAAAAATAAAATAAAAAGAATAAAATAACATAGATAAACCTTACCATCAGGGAATTCCCTGATACTGTGTCAAACTTTAGGGATACCCAAAACAACAGGCCATGCCCTCGATGATGAGTCTTACTCTTGTGACGGTTATGTAAGTAGCGGAGAAGCTTAGACTACCTATAGGCATGTCTAAGACTTACTTCTGGAGGAACTCTGTTGTTACTCAGATGTGGACTCAGTCTCTCTAAGCCCAACTCTGCAAGTGAAATCATTGCCCTCCCTCCTACATGGGACATGACATCCGAGAGTGAAAATCTCCCTGGTGACGTGGGAGATAACTCCCAGGGATGAATCGGGCCCTGACATTGTGGGATCAACATTCCATCCTGAACAAAAGAGGGAGAAGAAGTGTAACTAATAAAGTATCAGTGCCAGAGAGAATTCATAAAGAGTCGAGGCTACTCTGGAGGTTGCTCTTACACAAGCTTCAGTTAGGCCTTGTTACCTATCATAACCTGCCAATCCCCAACCAGGATCATTCCAGCCAATCCTAAAGAACACCTAGGGCAATATATAAGATTCCACAAGTTTCCATGCACTATGTAGCTATCCAGAAACCTATAACCTCCAGATGGGTCCCTGGACCAGATAAATCCAGAAACCTAGAGGACCCAGTCTCTCCACAACATCTGATAGTTCCACCTCCGTACCCCATATTATTGATAGACCCTTCCCAACATGAAA
>PVIY010045260.1:0-16796 GCA_004026745.1 Myrmecophaga tridactyla | reverse complement strand
TATTTTTATTGATAAAACCACATACAAACATTCTTAACGTACAAACATTCCATACATGGTGTACAATTAATGGCTCACAATATCATCATATAATTGTATATTCATTACCATGATCATTTTTTAGAACATTTGCATCAATCCAGAAAAAGATATAAAAAGAAAAAAGAAAAAAACTCATATGTACCATACCGCTTACCCCTCCCTTTTACTGACAACTAGTATTTCCATCTACTCTATATATTTTGACCTTTGTTTCCCCTATCATTTATTTATTTATTTTATCCATATTTTTTACTCTTTTGTCTATACCCTAGATAAAGGGAGCATCAGACACAGGTTTTATAATCACACAGTCTTCATACGATCACCTTCAAGAAACAAGGCTACTGGAACACAGCTCTATAGTTTCAGGTACTTCTCTTTAGCCACTCAAATACACCATAAACTGAAAAGAGTTATCTATATAATGCATAAGAATAACCTCCAGGATAACATCTCAACTCTGTTTGAAATCTCTCAGCCACTGACACTTTACTTTCTCTCATTTCTCTCTTTCCCCTTTTGGTCAAGAAGATTTTCTAAATCCCTTGATGCCAGGTCCCAGTTTATCCTGGGATTTCTGTCCCATGTTGCTAGAGAGATTTACACCCCTGGGAGTCACGTCCCTCGTAGGGGAGAGGGCAGTGAATTCATTTGCTCTGTTGGCTTAGAGTGAGCAGCCACATCTGAGCAACAAAAGAGGTTCTCTGGGGGTGGCTCTTGGGCCTAATTATAAGAAGGCTTAGCCTATCCTTTGCAGGAATAAGTTTCATAGGTGTGAGCCCCAAGATTGGGGGCTCGGCCTATTGATTTGGTTGTCCCCACTGCTTGCGAGAATATCAGGAATTCTCTGAATGGGGAAGTTGAATTTTCCCCCTTTCTCCTCATTCCCCTGAGGGGACCCTGCAAATACTTCTTTATTCACTGTCCACCTCACTCTGGGATTTATCGGAGCATCACACTAACCTGGACAAACCAACAAAATCCCATGCCCTATTCAAGATTCCCTGTACTTGTGGTGTTCAACTAAGCTGACCATACAAGTTAAATTAGGAAATGCATATAGTGAGTTTTTAAAATATAAAAACTCTTAGGAACACATACCTAAGTCAAAATAGGTTTAGTTGAGCATTTAGCAAATTGCCTTCATGTACTAGAGACAATCATGCTCTGTGCAGACAGTCACAGGCACTCTAGGGTGTATGCTTGTGAGGCATCATCTTGTCCAGTTCTGTCATTTAACCTGCAGGGGATGGAGATGCCTGGTCACCTGATTGGTGGATGCCCCTCTAGACACTCCCCTTGTGAAGGGGTGGTGAGCACAAGAGAGCCCTTTGCCCTTTCTGCCCAGGTGCCTTTGACCTAATGGATCTTGCTGTCCTCAGTGGGAGTGGAGACGACTCTGGTGGCTCTCTATCCCCATTGCTGTCACCAACTGCTCATTAAGAGGAAAGGGACAACTCCCTTGGCTCCCCTCTCCAAACCCCATTTTGCCTGTTGAGCCAGGGCTTGGGAAGTACATTCAGTGAAGAAAAACTCTGAAGTGCAGATCCAGTGATACCAAAGTGCAGGGAGAGGGGGCCAAGGGAAAATGCCTTGCCGAGAGAATTGCTCACATTTTCATGCTTTTGAGAAAGAGCTGCTGGAGGTGTGGGATGCTGTGGGCTGGAGAGAGGACAGGAAGGCCAAAACACTCTTCTTTGTCCTGGGCCTCACAGGGGAGGCTGTCCTGCCTCAACTCAGCTTCTGTCCTGGGCTTCCAGTGCTCTGAGGTGGAAGAATGATTAGGATGGTTCTGTAGGTATGAGATACAGGTGAGGTTGGTCCCAGCAGGAAGGTCAAGGAGCTTCCATTTGATGCAGTGGGAAACAAGAAGATGTGGCTGGAAGGCCTGGGCTTTGCAAGCAGGAAACTCTCTTGATTTCTGAGACCCTGTACTGCTCTACTCCACAAGCCATTTGCTCTGGGAGGAGTGGTGCCTTGGCCCTGGGCTGCAATGGGAGGCCTCCCCAGCTCACCACCGTCACTTCCTTCCATGTGCATCAGATGCAGTAACCCCTTCCCCCAGAGCTAGTGACCCATCCCCCCCTCACTCACTGCCAAGGCTGGGCCCAAGGCATTGGAGCCCATTGCAGCAGCTCTGCCTGGCAATCCTGGGCAGCCTACCTGTCATGATCAGGTTCATGTGTCAACTTAGCCAAGTGGTGGTACCTGTTTGTCTGATTGGTCAAGTGCTTTCCTGTCTGTTGCAATGAGGACATTTCATAGAATTAAATCATGACCACATCAGCTGCATCCACAGCTGATTCCATTTGTAATCAGCCAAGGGGAGTGTCTTCTGCAGTGAGTGATGCTTAATCTAATCACTGGAAGCCTTTTAAGGAGGATTCAGAAGAGACAGGCTCTCTTTTCCTGCTTTGGCTGGCAAGCATCTCCTGTGGAGTTCGTCCAGACCCTCCATCGGAATCATCGGCTTCACAGCCTGCCCTGTGGATCTTGGACTCTGCGTTCCCACGGTCACGTGAGACATTTTTATAAATTTTTAATTTGTAAGTGTTCCCTGTTGATTCTATTTCTCTAGAGAACCCTAATTAATACACTGCCCATGGCCAAGGGAGGGGTGAGGAGGATGGGACGGGCTGAGGGGAGATAAAGGGCCTTTCCATGTCCTCAGATGCTGGCTGAGACTAGCAATGTGAGGGTGACTCCAGGTGACTCTTGGATGGGGATTGGGTGCAGTTGATTTGGATCCCACCCGACTAGGCACAGGTGATCATAACTGTGCCCAGAATTCCTGATGTCACCCCTTGTACTGTAACAACATAGTGTAAGATATTCACAAAGGGCTTTCATGTGACTTATTTCTTTTAGACATCTCAAGCCACGCTCTCGACCTCTCTGCTGACTTTTTCAAGTCTCAGAGACCTTTCTCAGGTGGCCCACCTGGGGAAGAGGTATTGGCTTTTCAGGTGCTGATGTGCCCTAACATTTCCATGCCTGACCAAGATTAGGGGCAGAATGGCTCTGTCCCCTGGCTCTCCTATGGCACTCCCTGACATCAGAGTGCCACAGGGGCTGTCGTGCAGGTAGCACACCGTGTGAAGTTTCCTCAGGACCTGTAAACCCAGCCTGGAGGTGCATCTCATCCTCTGGGCTTTGAGGTTTGTTCTCCTCCAAGCATACCCATCTGCAGGCCAGTGCTGCCTCCAGCCTCAGCCCCCCTTGGGGTGGAGAGACTGCAGAATCCATCTGAATGAAGAGAGCGTGGGATCAATGTGCTGTTTTTAGTTCTGTGAGAGAAGTCACAACTAGGGGTTGCAATTTGTCTGCAATTTCTCTCCTCAACTAGGCAACTATTAACATGCTGTGAGGACCTTCTTATCTGGGGAGACAGGGCCGGTCTCTGAGTCAGCTTCATGGGTGTGAAGCCTCATTGCTGCTCCTGCCTCCCAGAGGCACTTGGGTTTGCTCTCAACCAGAGGAGTCATTCAGGGGCTTGTCCCCTTTCTCTTCTTCCTTCTCTGGCTGGCTGACAATGGCCTCCAGCCCTCTCTTCCCTAAGTGGCACCTGTTCACCCCTGCTTTATGCTCTAAGTCAGGATGGTCTTCTTGATGGCCACCCCGACCCCCAGCACCAACCAGTCTGCTCAGCCACTGCATGTGTTTTGAGCTCCAACCCAGCATCATGCCCCATGCTGAGACCTGGAGGTCTAGAGATGAACACATGCAGCCCTGCCGTCGGGAAGCCTGCCGTCTAGGTGGAAGGGGAGGCACAGAGACAAATACGTAATGCTCGTGTGCATGGCGAGTGCAGGGGGCACTTTGGGAGTTCACAGAGGGGAACCCTCACCTCTGTGATTGGGGGAGTGATTGCTAGAGCTGGACCTTGGGCAATGGGGGTTTTGCCCCTGGCTAGCTAAATATAGAGGGTGTGATATATGGAAAAAAATATCTGGATGTGCAATGAAAAATGTTACTATGTTCACATGATGATAGAACATGCCTTCCTGTGCAGCAAGATGCCTGATAACAAGAATGATCATTTAAAATAGGAAGCCTCTGGTGGCATATTAATAATATCCTGTCCACCTCCACCCCACTCCCACCTTCCTGCACATCAGTCACTTTCAGGCCGACCTGCTGTCCTTGTCCTGAGTATCATGGTTCCCAGGTGTTGTTTTGGTGGCTGGGGGTGCATCAGGAGCCACTAGGAGCAGGTGATGCTTGAGCTGAGTCTTGATGCATGGACAGGACTTTGCCAGGCAGGGGAGGAGGTGGAGTGGGGAGAGTTCTGGGTCGGGGTGGAGGCACAGAGTTATGCACCACAGCCAGAGGCCAGGCAAGGTCTCGAGGGAGAGAGGAAAAGAGGTGGTTCTCAGATGGTAGGTGGAGAAGGATCCTAAGGGCCTTGAGCGCCCTGCTAAAGTCACAGCTTCCTACCTTCAGGTCTCTGTTTATCAGACTGTGACTCTCTCAGGAGCAAGGTCAGGACTAAGGTGAGGCAAGTGAGGCACCCAGAGTGCAAAATTTAAGAAGGCCTTGATCTCCGAAACCTGGGCACCTTGCTTGCCTCACTCTAGACTCGGCCTGCTCAGGAGAGGTCACAATCTGTGCATCTGTTTCCCTAGGGTCGAAAACAGTACCTGACCATAGCAGAAGATCAGTAAACATTATTTATTGATTGAATGAATAAACAAGTGTTTTTTCCTCTGCCTGGAATGTGTTTGCCTTTGTCTTGGCCAGTTAAAACGTATCATTTCTTTCATGGCTTACGTCTTCCCTGAAGCCCCTCCGGGTAACCGTCCTTGGCTCCTCAGCTCTTAGGTTGTACGTGCATCCAGTCTCCCTTCATTCAGATTGTGGTCTTCTGTCCTGACAGAAGGATGGAGGCATTGTAGGTGCCCTGTAATCCTAGGGGCATAAGCAAAGCTCTGAACCCGCCCTGGGCAGGCTCGGCAGTTCGAGAATATCCTAGCCCCTGGGATTCAGAAGACCGGCGTTGCAGCCTCAGCAACTCAGGCTGAAGTTTGGGGTGTCCCTCTGTCCTCCTTCCTACTGTTCATGGGGCCAGACTCAGAGGAGGCTCTCGGAGTCCTTCTCCAACTGCCCCTCCACAGGAGCTACACACCTACCCTACCTGCTTCCCTCACCCAGCCCCTTGGAACCACTCCCAGCTCACTGCTCCTTGTGCAATTAGGAAGACTCCGGAGGTCTTTGGATTCACCCCATACCCCCACCCTCTTTCTGACTGATGCAAGATGTGGGACCCACAGAGACTTGGCTAAGAAATGAGGTTAAACGTGAACACTCCTGGGCTTCTGAAGCCGGGCAATGATTAATGATGCTAAGCATTAAGGGTGGAGACATTTGCATTTCTGTCCAGTGGAGGATCTATTTCAATTAGGAAGTTATTCTTCCTTCCCAAAGCAGCAAATCAATCCCTTCTCACACTCACCCCGCTGCTGAAGGAAGGGTGGACACAGGGCATCATGTGGGTAGTGCAACTGCAACGTGCTCGGGTCAGAGAGCTGGCATATATACAGCTATGTATCAGACGCTGCTAGCTTCTTTAAGGAATGCTGTTGCCAAAGAACTGGCGCTCAGGTGAACTTTGAGCAACTGCAGACAGAGGATGAGACAGCCTGCAAATAGCAACAAAGGGCTGGAGACAATGTGATCTGTCAAGCCCTAAATCTCCTGTGTGGTACAAACAGCTTAGGGCTCCCAGAGGCGGTCCAAGTTCTGTGAAAATCAAGAACAAATTCTAATTCAATCCCGACCTTGGGTTTCTTACTAGCAGCTATGTTTGTTAATTATACCCTAGCTGAGAGGCACTATAGAGTACTGGTGATGAACCCTAACATTTATTTGCTGTGTGACCTCAGACAAGTTACTTAACCCTGCTGGCCCTTTGTTTCTCCATCAGTAAAATGGAGATAATACTTGTCCCTGTGCATAAAGTTGTGATGACTAAATATGCCTTTAGAAGGGGGCCTGACATGCAGTGGATGCTATGTGTTATCCAATTACTGATAAAATATTGCCCACATAGTTAAGTGAATTAAACTCTTTTTTCTGAACCTGGGATGGC
This sequence comes from Myrmecophaga tridactyla, assembly GCA_004026745.1. NCBI lineage: Eukaryota > Metazoa > Chordata > Mammalia > Pilosa > Myrmecophagidae > Myrmecophaga > Myrmecophaga tridactyla. Next base: position 10,666 of record PVIY010045260.1, on the reverse strand, counting down.
TTAGTCATTTAAAACATCAATTCCTTGTCCTCTTTATGAGATCCAAGTTGAAGAACATCTCTAGATGTAATGGACACCTGGGCCAGGGGGGTCCTACCTGAATCTGAGAGCCCAAGGGTGGAACCAGCCCTCCCTCAGTTTTTAAAGGTCTACCTCTTGTGTTTGAGTCACATGGACACAAGCCTGCGCTGGCCTTTTGAACCAGGTTGAAGGCTGCCCTGGACCCCACCTTGGGGACCCTGCTTCATAGTTCCCAGTATCTGTTTCTTGTAATGGTGGCAGAGAACACTATCTCCCCTGCCAGAAATATGCTGGCAAAGTGGAAAGGAGGATGTCTGGTTGGGATGTTTTTTTTTTCCATTCCCCTGTGCAAGAATGGGGAGAGCAGTCCCAGATGGATTTTCTGTCATCACTGAGCAGCGCCTAGGAGGCTGGGCTGCGTGCCAGACCCGCCCTGCCTTGCTGCAAGGTGAGAATACAATGAAAAGGCAGTGCTGGAAGGCAGGGGTGGTTTGAGGAGAGGGTCTGAACTTGGTCTTGGCCCCGATGACCCTGCCTGGGGCAGGCACCTGAAGAGCACTGTGTGAGTTCCCACGTGCTTAGGCAAAGCCACCCCTTCCAGTAACTGTTGCTGTAGGGGTGTGTGAACCCGTTCTGTGTGCACCTACTGTGCTCGTTTGTTGATCAGACCTTGCTTCCTCACCACAGGGCACTCCTAGGTACTTGATTCTTTAGTTGCTATTTGGAATGGATTTTTTTCCCTTAATTGACTCCTCGATTAGGTCATTGCTTGTATAATGATATTTGCACATTAATTTTATAACCTGTCATCTTGCTGAATTCGTTTATTAGCTCAAATAACTTTGTTGTAGATTTCTCAGAATTTTCCAAGTACAGTATTATGTCATCTGCAAATAGTGAAAGTTTTACTTCTTCCTTTCCAATTTTGATACCTTTTATTTCTTTTTCCTGCCTAATGGCTCTCGCTAGAACTTCTAGTACAATGTTGAATAATAGTGGTGACAATAGACATCCTTGTCTCGTTCCTGATCTTGGGGGGGGAAACTTTCAGCCTCTCACCATTGAGTATGATGCTGGCTATGGGTTTTTCATATATGCCTTTTATCATGTTGAGGAAGTTATCTTTGATTCCTACTTTGTGAAGTGTTTTTATCAGAAAAGAATGTTGAATTTTGTCAAATTTTTTTTCAGCATCAATCAAGATGATCACATGATTTTTCCTTTTTGATTTGTTAATGTGCTGTATTACATTAACTGATTTTCTTGTGTCGAACCATCCTAGCATTCCTGTATAAACCCCACTTGGTCATGGTGTATAATTCTTTTAATGTGTTGTTGGATTCAATTTGCTAATATTTTGTTGAGAATTTTTGCATCTGTGTTCATTAGGGAGATTAGTCTGTAGTTTTCCTTTCTTGTAGCATCTTTACATGGTTTTGGTATTAAAGTGCTGTTAGCTTCATAAAATGAGTTGGGTAGTATTCCTTTTTCCTTAATTTTTTGGAGTTTGAGCAAGATTGTTGTTATTTCTTTTTGGAATATTTTACGAAATTCTCCTGTGAAGCCATCTGGCCTTGAGCTTTTCTTTGTAGGAAGATTTTTGATGACTATTTGAATCTCTTTATTTGTGATTGGTTTATTGAGATCTTCTATTTCTTCTTGAGTCATTGTAGGTTGTGTGTTTCTAAGAAGGGGTTCATTTAATTTAAGTTGTCTAGTTTGTGGCATATAGTTGTTCATAGTATCATCTTATGATTTTTTTCTTCAGGGCCTGTGGTAATGACACCCCATTCCTAATTTTATTTACATCCTCTCTCTTTTTTTTTTATTTTTTAGCCTTGCTAGTGGCCCACTGATTTTCTCAAAGAACCAACTTTTGGTTTTATTGATTCTTCCTATTGTTCTTTTGTTCTCCCATTCATTTAACTCTGCTTTAATCTTTGCTATTTCTCTTTTTCTATTTGCTTTGGGGTTAGTTTGTTGTTTTTTTCTCAATTTCCTCCAGGTGAACAATTGAGTCCTCAATTTTTGCTCTTTCTTCTTTTTTTAATATAGTCATTTAGGACAATACATTTACCACTCAGCAAAGCCTTTGCCACATCCCATAAGTTCTGATATGTTATATTCTCGTTTTCATTCATCTCCAGATAGCTACTTATTTCTCTAGCAATTTCTTCTTTGACCCACTCATTGTTTAAGAGTATGCTATTTAATCTCCATATATTTACAAAAGTTCTTGTTCTTTGGTGGTTATTGATATCCAGCTTCACTCCATTGTGATCAGAGAAAGTGCTTTGAATAATTTCAGTGTTTTTTAATTTATAAAGACCTGTTTGTGCCCCATCGTGTGATCTATCCTGGAGAATGTTCCATGAGCACTAGAGAAGAATGTATATCCTGGTGTTTTGAGTGTAATGGTCAATATATGTCTGTTAGGTCATTAATCAAATTGTTAAATTCTCTATTTTCTTGTTGATACTCTGTCTGGTTGTTCTGTCTATAGAGGAGAGTGGTGAATTGAAGTCTCCTACTATTATTGTTGAAACATCTATTGCTCCCTTCAGTTTTGCCAATGCCTGTCTCATGTACTTTGGAGCTCCTTGATTGGGAGCATAGACATTTATGATTGTTATTTCTTCTTAGTTAATTGTCCCTTTTACTAAAATACAGTGTCCTTCTTTGTTTCTTATGACGTCTTTACATTTAAAGTCTGTTTTGTCTGATATTATTATAGCTACTCCTGTTCTCTTTTGGTTACAGTTTGCGTGGAACATCTTTTTCCATCTGTTCACTTTCAATCTATTTGTATCCTTGTATCTAAAATGAGTCTCTTATAAATAGCATATAGCTGGATTATATTTCTTAATCCTTTCTGCCAACCTGTATCTTTTAGTTGGTAAGTTTAGCCTGTTAACATTTAAAATTATTACTGTAAAAGCATTTCTTGAATCCACCATCTTATCCTTTGGACTTTTAAAAACTTTTTTATTGCATAGTATAACATATATACAAAGCAAAGAAAGAAAAAAGCAATAGTTTTCAAAGCACCCTTCAACAAATAGTTACAGGACAGATCCCAGAGTTTGTCATGGGCTACCATACCATCATCTTAGATTTTTCCTTCTAGCTGCTCCAGAACACTGGAGGCTAGAAGGAATATATATATATTTTTTAGCATCACTTTTTTTTTAGTGAAAAATAACATATAAAAAAAACCAATAAATTTCAAAGCACAGCACAATTAGTTGTACAACAGATTTCAGAGTTTGGTATGGGTTACAATTCCACAATTTTAGGTTTTTATTTCTAGCTGCTCTAAGATAATGGAGACTAAAAGAAATATCAATATAATGATTCAGCAATCATACTTATTTATTAAACCCTACTTTCTCTGTATAACTCCACTTTCATCTTTGATCTTTCTCCCACTCTTTAGGGGTATTGGAGCTGTGCTCATTCTACCTTTTTCATGTTGGAAAGGCTGTCAATAATAAGGGGTCAAGAGATGGAACTAGCTGATGTTCTTGAGAGGCTGGCCTCTCTAGGTTTCAGGACTAAACTGGTTCAGGGACCTACTGGAGGTTGTAGGTTTCTGGAAAGTTACCCTAGTGCATGTAGCCCTTGTGGAATCTTATATATTGCCCTAGGTGTTCTTTTATCCTTTGGATTTTATTTGTCAGACCGATATGTTCTTTTCCCTCTTTCTCTTTCATCCTTTAAGTTACCCTTACTGGTATTCTTCAATTCTGTGTCCTCCTCCAGACCTCCCTCTTCTGTCTTTTTTTTTTTCAGTTGGCAGAACTCCCTTCAGTATTTCTTGTAGAGATGGTCTCTTGCTGACATATTCTCTCAGTCTAGTTTGTCTGTGAAAATTTTAATCTGTCCCTCAGTTCTGAAGGACAGTTTGGCTGGGTACAGAATTCTTGGCTAGAAGTCTTTGTTTTTTACTATCTTAAATATATCATACCACCGCCTTCTTGCCTCCATAGTACCAGTTGAGTATCGGAAGTCAGTCTTATGTGGTTTCCCTTGTATGTAGTAGATTGTTTTTCTCTTGCTGTTTTCAGGATTTTCTGCTTCTCTTCAGCATCTGACAGTGTGATCAGTATGTGTCTTGGAGTGGGTCTGTTTGGATTTATTCTATTTGTAGTTTGTTGGGCTTCTTTGATTTGCACATTTATGTTTTTTATAAGGGTTGGGATGTTTTCCCCAATTATCTCCTCAAATAATCTTCATAGGCCTTTACTCTTTTCTTCGCCTTCTGCAATACCAGTGATTCTTATATTTGTGTGCTTCATGTTGTCAGTCAGTTCCCTGGGATCCAGTTCACACTTTTCCATCTTTTTCATTATTTGTTCTTTTGTGCTTTCAAATTCAGTTGCTCTGTCACTTCTTTTTTTTTTTATTTATCTGTTTTGTTTTGTCTGTCACTTATTCTTTATTCTCCCTCTTCAAATCTGCTGTTGTGTGTCTCTAGTATGTTTTAAATTTGATCTACGGTATTTTTTCATTTCTGTAAGATCTGTTATTTTTCTGTTTATTTTTTCAAATTCTTCTTTATGCTCTTCTAGTGTCTTATTGATATCCTTTATGTCTATAGCCAACCTATTGAATTTATTTAGGTGATGTGTTTAAACATCTTTGATTAGTAGTTCCAAATTTTGTGTCTCCTCCAGCTTTTGAATTTGGTCATTTGGCTTGGCCATATCTTCTTGCATCTTCATATGCTATATGACATTTGTTGGTTTCTTGGCATTTGATTATCTTGATAAGGTTATTTTGAAAGTTGATATCTCTTCCTCATCTAAGATTTTGTAGTTGTTTGGGTTTGTATTGAAGGTTCTCTTTGGCACTCTTGGGCCACCCCTTCCCCTCAAGCCACCTCTCCCTGACCACAGAGCTTACTGGGCAGGGCCCAATCAGGCAACACTCCAGTCAAGGCTGCCATTTTCCATGTGCGCCGGAAGTTGCCGGGTCTGAGCGTAGAGGGTGGGCACTGCGTATCTTGGCTGAGACCCCACCTGTGGGCACCATGTGTCTGGTGATTCCCAGGCTCCCACCTGGAAAGGCCTCAGGCTATGACACTGGGATGTATAACTTCCATCAGCCAGTCCGGAAGTGCGCTCCTTTTCACTGGTCAGCAAGAACTGGGTTTGTTTTAAGACACTGCTTTGACAGTTGAGTCACCCATATTCTTCAGTCGAAACAAGGTCAGGTTGCCAGGCAGGGCACCTAGCCCAGCTCCAGTGGGCCTCCCTAGTGGTTCTGGAGAGGCACCAAGCCCTCTAATTTCCCTGCACTTTCCGGCCTGCCCAGCAGATGGTGTTGTTTGGTGACTTACTGGTCCTCAGACACTGCCTGCTGGAGCCCACACACTGTCTGACCGGGTGGGGCTGAAACTGTATGGTTCCTTTGCACAGACTTCGCTGGCCAAAATCTGGTTCCGTGTAGGGCTGTGTCCCCCATCTGTACTGGCAGCAGAGGACTCCTCCAACTGCCCCAGGAGGATCAGGCCTCCTGCTGCTGGGGGGATGGGCAGCAGGACCCAAGGCTGAAAACACAGTCTCTGACCACATTGTCTCAGACTCTTTGCCCCTCACTGACCTGGGCCTTGAAATGTCCTCCCCTGTCCCCTGGGTCCCCAAACAGTTGATTTGGGTAGTCTTTGCCTAGCTGCTTGCTGTTTTTAGGGAAGATTTTGGGGTTCCCTCTCTCATCTTCCATTTTTGAAAACCCTCCCTTCTGCCCTTTTATATTCCGCCTTCCCAGCAGGTAGGTCCTCTGCGGGTCTCCGTGAGCCTGGGTCTCTGTGTCTGGATATAGGTGGGGGTGTGTCTCACTGCTGTGAGAGATGTTATGGTCTATAACCCTGGTGGGAGGTGGGACGGATCCTGGTTGCTGCCTCTGGGACTGAGCTGCATGGGACCAAGTGACAGAGAGGGGAGAAGACCAGCCAGTCTGGGACAGAAGTTTCCTACCTGATATCTTTCTCTTCCTTAGATTCAGCACTTGTGGGATCTCTCTCCAGTCTCTACCTTCTTCAGAGTTCTGAATGCAAATTGCCCTCTTTTTTGTTGAGTCTCTGGGGAGTTTTCATAGCTGTTCACGTAGCCATGTTGGTGACATTGCCCTGTTATTGAGTTTTGAGAGTTTTTTTTAATATCTATTTTAGGTACCAGTCCTTTATCAGATATATGCTTTGCAAATATTTTCTTTTAGTCTATGGACTGTCTGTTCACATTCTTAGGTTTTGTGGAGCAGACATTTTTATTTTGATGCAGTTTTTCAAGTTTTTCTTTCATGCTTGGGCCTGGTTTGTACTGTAGGCCCAAAATTTGAACCCAGCTCTAAAAGCATCAAAGCCCTCCTTCTTATGGCATTTGGGCCGTGCTTCCTAAAAATGTCCTGAGACTAATGTCAGCTGGCATCTCCAGAATCACCTAGGGAGATTGTTAAAAATATAGGTTGCTGTTCCCCACCCTGGAGAATCTGCTTTCTTAGGTTTGGACAGATAGACGGGGATTTGTATATTAAACAAATTCTTCAAGTGTTTGATTGTGGAGTGGGCTTTAATGCAGAACCCCTGGTAGCCCGGAGCAATTTGGATCTGGTTACTTCTTGGCTTCTCACTGGCTACCACAGTGCTGCTGGTGGTGACATTTCTGAGCCTATTTTTTCTGTGTCTTTTTCTTCCTCTGGTGCTCCTTAGCACACTGTTCAACATTCAGCAAATGATCAAGGAATGCTTTTGAAGTAATCGACCCTATTCTCTACCAGTAGGGGGGAGAGGCACTCCCACATCTGCAGCTGGTGCTAAGTGGAGCCAAGTAGAAACTGTGTAATTACTGACCTCTGTCTGAAGTGCTCCTGTGCCAGCCCCTTTCACACACCCCCCACCAGCTGTGGGAGGCCACTTAAGTTGGGTTTCCTCACCCTCCAGCCCAGTCAGACGCATCCCCACCTGGAGAGACTGTTATTTTAAAGTAGCTCCAAGATCGGCTCTTTGGAGTTGAGACGCATACTTCTGCAAGTAAGCAGCTGTGCCCGCCTCCAAGTAAAAGAAAACTATTCATTTGCGGTTGGGGGTGGGGGGTGGGGAAATGGAGTTTGTTTCGGTTTAATGGCCAAACAAGTATCTAAAGGTTTTAGTACCTTCCTTTGGCATATCAGATGTGATCTGCTTTCTCTGAGCAGACTGGGAGTTCTTGGGGGACAGAATGATTTCCCCCTCAAAGCTGTGGGCCCTCAAAGGGTACAACAGGGAAGGAAGGGGACTAAAATCTGGTGAGCCCCTACTATGAGCCAGGGTTTTAAAATTTTGTTTAATCCTTTTAATAACCCACAAGCCCAATATTATTATCCACATTTTGTAAAAGGGAAAGCCAAGACTCAGAGATTAAGGAAGAAGCAGAAAGTACTGGAGCTGGGATTTAGAATGTAGCTGAAAGCTGAGCTATTGTAACATAGGGGCCCCCCAAAACAATGGCTTAAAGAATGTTGTCTTAGTTTGCCAGGGCTGTTCTGATAATTACCACACAAAGGGCAGGCTTAAACCAAGGCCACTTAACTGGCTCCTGGTTTTAGAGGCCGCAAGTCCAACATCAAGACATTGGTAGAGCTTCCTCTCTCAGAGTCTGTAGCATTCCCACAACAGACAAGTGGCTAAACAAGCTGTGGTATATGCATACGATGGAATATTATGCAGCCGTAAGATAGAATGAAGTTATGAAGCATGTAGCAACATGGATGGACCTTGAGGACATTATGCTAAGTGAGATTAGCCAAAAGCAAAATGACAAATACTGTATGGTCTCACTGATATGAACTGACATTAATGAATGAACTTGGAGAATTTCAGTTAAGAGCAGAGGTCATCAGGAGATAGAAATAGGGTAGATATTGGGTAACTGGAACTGAAGGGATACAGATTGTGCAACAGGACTGATTGTAAAAATTCAGAAATGGATAGTACAATACTACTTAATTGTACCACAATAATGTTAGAGCACTGAATGATGCTGAATGTGAGAATAATAGAGGGAGGAGGCCTGGGGCACAAATGAAATCAGAAGGAAAGATATAAACACTGAGATGGTATAATCTAGGAATGCCTAGAGTGTATAACGATACTGACTAAATGTAAAAATTTAAAAATGTTTTGCATGAGGAAGAACAAAGGGATGTCAATACTGCAGGGTGTTGAAAATAGATGGTAATTAATATTTTAAAACTTTAACTTATGTGTGAGACTAAAGCAAAAAATATTTATTTGGTACAAAAATTTATATTTTGACTAGTGCATTTCCTAGTATAACTTATGTGAACAGCTTAACTGAACACCATAAGTACATGGAACCTTGAGTAGGGCATGAGATTTTGTAGGTTTGTCCAGAGTGATGCCTTGATAAATCCCAGAAGGATTTGAACAGTGAATAAAAAAGTATTTGCAAAGTCTCCTTGGGGGAATAGTGAGAAAGGGGGAAAATTCAGTCTCCCCAAGTGGAGAATTGTTGATATTCTCACAGGTAGTGGGGACAACCAGAACAATGGGCTGAGCCCCCAATCTTGGGGGTTGTTCATATGAAACTTAACCCCACAAAGAACAGGCTAAGCCTACTTAAAATTAGGCCTAAGAGTCACCCCCAAGAGAACCTCTTTTGTTGCTCACATGTGGCCTTTCCCTCTCTCAGCCAACATGACAAGCAAACTCACTGTCCTCCCCCTCTCTATGTGGGACATGACTCCCAGGGATGTGGACCTTCCTGGCAATGTGGGACAGAAATCCTAGAATAAGCTGGGACTCAGCACCAGTGGATTGAGAAAACCTTCTCAACCAAAAGGGGGAAGAGAAAAATGAGACAAAATAAAGTGTCAATGGCTGAGAGATTCCAAACAGAGTCGGGAGGTTATCCTGGAGGTTATTCTTAGGCATTAAATAGATATTCCCTTTTTAGTTAAGGCATAACACAGAGGCTTGGGGGAACTGCCTGAAAATGTAGAGCTGTGTTCCAGTAACCATGTTTCTTGAAGATGATTATATAATGATATGGCTTTCGCAACGTGACTGTGTGATTGTGAAAACCTTGTGTCTGATGCTTCTTTAATCTACTTTATGGACAGATGAGTAAAACATATGGATTAAAAATAAATAAATAATAGGGGGAATTGATCACTAGATTGAAAGGCTAGTGATCAATGAAAGAGAGAGGTAAGGGGTATGGTATGTATGAATTTTTTTTTCTGTTTTCTTTTTATTTCTTTTTCTGAATTGATGCAAATGTTCTAAGAAATGATCATGATGATGAATATACAACTATGTGATAAAAAAAGAATGTTAATATTGTATGTTGATTGGTTTTATTAATAAAAATTTTTTAAAAATGTATGAGACTCCTTCTGTTTCCCTGCAAAGGTTGAGGGACCAGGTGAGGATACTCAGGAACAGGCCCTGATAGTCCTGTGGTCCAAGGGATGCTAAAGGTCAGTTACATGAAGAGGTCTTGGCCTGACATTCAGAAACAGATGCAGAAAATGGATGGGTGGATGGATAAACCACTGGAAGAGTTAGTGAGAGAGTCTCAGTAGTGCTTGTGAGAGGGGAAGGGGAAAGGCAGAAGCAAAAAGCTGAAGTCATCATAAGTATGGTCGACTGCATAGTCCGGAAGGGACTGTTGAGAGAGCAGGGAAGGGACAGCCAGAGGCAAGATAGAGAAACAGTCTGGGCCAGATGGGACAAAGGAGCGGGGAGGGTACAGGACTCTACAGGGTGTCACCACCGTGGGAAACCTGGTCCTTCAAAAGGGAGTGTCCAAGTCTGAAGAAAGAAGGTTGGGTGGTACCCCTGATGAATTTTGAGGACTAGAGAGGGTCAGAGGCTCCTCATCTCAAGAGCCCATCAGGAGTCTTTAGTCAATCTGAAGGTGGGCCCATATCAGGAAGAAATAGCATTTTTGGCAGATACTGGGGCAGCTTGGTCATCTGTGAACCACATCCCAAAGAGGACCGGATTTTCCAGTACGTCCCTCACAGTTTCAGGAATAAAAGGGCAGGCAGATGGCTGACTGATTTCCGAATCCTGAACTATGAGACAATCTTACTGGAAAAGGATGACTTGGTCTTAACCACAGACAACAGCTTAGAGCCAGACTCCTTTCTTTGGAAAGGGCCTGACCAAGCGGAAACTCTTGAATCAGAATGTTTGGGCTTAATTGAGTATCAAACCCAAGTTCGGCCCGACCTAGGGGATCTCCCCATACACTCAGGGGGAGAATTGTTCATAGACGGATCCTGTGGGGTCCTGCAGGGAAACAGGTACAATGGTTATGCAGTTGTGGATGGGCTACCTTGTGAAGTAAGAGAAAGCAGTCGATTGCCCGCTGATTGGTCAGCTCAAACTTGTGAATTATATGCATTAAACCAAGCTGTTCTAGTTTGCTAGCTGTCACATATGATATACCAGAACTGGAACAGCTTTTAAAAGAGGGGAATTTATTAAGTTGCAAGTTTACAGTTTTAAGGCTGAGAAAATGTCCCAATTAAAGTGAGTCTATAGAAATGGTGCCAAATTAAGGCACCAACAAGAGGTTACTTTCACTCAAGAAAGGCTGATAAAGTTCAGGGCTTCTCTCTCAACTGGAAAGGTACA
>PVIY010045259.1:0-19236 GCA_004026745.1 Myrmecophaga tridactyla | reverse complement strand
GATTAAATACAATTTTGACTATTTCAGAGCAGATATGTTAACAAGTAACTGTCAGCACAGAAGGAAACAAATTAAATGGAAATAAACTGACGTCTTCTGCCCTGACCTTGGGTATGATGGGTCCTTAATGGAGTGCAGAGTTAATGGAATGAATAGCGTCTCAAGATGCGGCTGATTAAACTATAGCCACAGGCTTCCATTTTAAACACAATTCAAACTTAATAAAAGTAATTTTAAAAGGATTTACCTTCACGTGAAAGGCCTAAGTAATGATTTTAAAAATAAATCTTTTAAGAGGATATAATCTTTGAAGAAATCTCTTTCCATACCTAAGTATATGTCTTTTTTTCAGACATTGAATTTATAAAATTTTTTTCAGTTCACAAAATAATCAGTACCATCGACCCAAAATTACTAATACTAGTCTTCTTAATCTTTTAGCAATTTCCATCTGTATTAATAACTTTTAAAGATCTATAATCACAATCTAACAGACCATCCAACACTGTCAAAGGTAGGACTTCTGAGCTAAAAACTACCATTTGAGAAATGAAGCTACTTCTGGTTACATAATGACTACATTTTAAAGATCTACTTCTATATTAAATGAGTGTATTTAAAAGAAAAAATTGAAAAACAATGCTCTCTAAAAGGTCATAAAACCAAATACAATGCTTTACCCATCTAGAATGCAGGCAGGAACCAAGAAGTGAATGCACAAAACTTCAATACATTTATTTCAAAGTCCACATATTAAATAAAGTTCATTAAATTTAGTTACAGGCGTGTTCCTCAAGATTTTGTCCAGAATCTAATTATATTTATTGAACATAAAACTGAAGCACGTGCCCAGTTTCTGAGACTAGTAGGATTTAGAAGTGTAAAAAGGCAAAATTTGCTACAAGCTTGCACACTGAAAAGGAAAGAAAATATGAACAGCAAATATATCACACACAAAAAAACTGTTTAAAAAAAATAAGACATAAGAACTGACGAAGTACTCCAGCATGAAGCCATATGATAAAAAGATAAACTGCCCCCCAACTTGAGATGATTCTTATAGTGTCACTATATTATGACTCAATAAAATAATATGCTAATGATGATAACCCTCAGTCATAAAGAAAAAAAAATTAAATTATGTTCAGGATACACTGCTGCAGAGAAGGGAAGAACATGAAATACATTTTATTTCACTATTTTTCTAATTACAAAAATGGTAACTGCACATTGTAGAAAACATATATTTTATAAAGATATCAACCAGAATAATTAAATTTTTAAAAAGTAATGTTTTGACATATTATTGACATCAGTTATCCACAAAAATAATTGCCCAAAAGATGTTATACAGATAGTTCTACTATAGTCAATACTAATCATCTGGCATGCAATTATCAGTAGCAGACCACTGCGCATTCTCTAAACAAATGATTGCTAGAGATGCAGCTACACTGAGCTGCACAGAGTAACTAAGAATAAGCCTTCTCAAGTACATGTGTAATCTGAGATCCATATCTACACTTCCAGGTACCTGAGAGGGAGCAAAGGTTCAGGCTTGGATTCAGACAGATTCAAGTTCAAGTCTCAACTCTGCCACTTACTAGCCAGCTGATCTTAGACATGTGGAAAAAAGTTTGGCACATGCTAAATGTTATATAAATAATAGCTGCTATAATCTGCACCATCACCTCGTCATTATTATTGACGATGTCCCTCCAACAACATGCATATTTTATTCTAGGAATGGTGAGCAGGTACAGCTGAAGATTAAATAATGCAAACAAGCAAATTCAACTTACTGAGTACATACTTTTGAATAGGTTCCTTTTTTTGAAAAGATTATAATTAAACAAAACCTCTCCACTTTTGCATATGAGGTATGCAACTAGGTGAATGGACCTTAAGGACAGTACATTGAATGAAATGGCAAAAACAAGAAGACAAATATTATCCTGCCTCACTCATATGGACTAACTAGAACATGCAAACTCAGAGAACTGAAGTTGAGAGCATGGGTAATTAGGCTGGGGCCTGTTTTAAAGGGTCCTGGATTGTAAACTCTTACAGCAGTCACATATATTCGGGAATTGTAACTGATGTTTTAAATTCTGAGATAATGAGCTACTTGTATATAACCTGGTCATTCCCTGAAATTACAGGTAATTATGTGACACCTGAGACTCAGAGTTAGCGCTCTGAAGATTTGAAAGTCAGCATTACCCCATTTAGCAACTGTTAAAAAAGCTGAAACAGTGATCAGACATCGTCCAGAGATAGGAATAAAATTGATCTGGATAGGGCTAAAGTAAATCAGGATACGGATAAAGGATGATCTGGCCCATATTTTCAAACTTCAACCTCTGGCTTGTTTCACACGCATAATGTCCTCCAGGTCCACCCATGTCATGCATGCTTTAGAACATCATACCTTCTCATAGCTGACTAATACTCCATCACATGTATATACCACATTTTCTTTATCCATTCATCAGCTGATGGATGCTTGGGTTGCTTCCATCTTTGGGCAACTGTGAATAATACCACTATAAATGTCAGTATACAACGCCTGTTCGAGACCCTGCTTTCATTCTTCTGGGTACATGCCTAGCAGAATTGCCAGATCATAGGGCAATTCTATACTTAGCTTTCTGAGGAACTGCCACATTATCTTCCGCAGTGGCTACACCATATCACATACCCACCAGCAGTAAAGAAGTGCTTCAATTTCTCCATTTCTTCTCCAACACTTGTAATTTTCTGCTTTTATTTTTTTTTTAATAAGTAGCCATTGTAGTAGGTATGAAATGATACTCCATTGTGGTTTTGACTTGCATTTCCCTAATACTGAGGGATGTTGAGCTTGTGCTTTTTAGCCATTTGTATTCCTCTTCGGAAAAATGTCTGTCTTTTGCCCTTTTTTATTTGGGCTGTTTGTCTTTTTATTGGATATAGAACCTTTATCAGATACATGGTTTCCAAATATTTTCTCCTATTGGCAGGTTGCCTTTTCACTTTCTTGGCAAAGTCCTGTGAAGCACAAAAGTTGTTGATTTTGCGGAGTCCCATTTATCTATTTCTTCTTTCTTTTCTTGTGATTTGGGTATAAAGTCTAGAAATTATTCTTCATTCACTTTGACTTAATTTTAGAGAAGGCAAGAGATAGGGATCTTCTTTTATTCTTTGACATATGGATATCCACTTCTCCCAGCACCATTTGTTGAAGAGACTGTTCTATCCCAGAGGAGTACCTTGGCAGCTATGTCGGATATCAATTGTCCATAGATGTGAGAATCTATTTCTGAGCTCTCAATTCAATCCCACTGGCCAGTATCCCAACTTTTTTTCGCTGTTTTGACCACTGTAGCTTTGTAATAAGCTTTAAAGACAGGAAGTATGAGTACTCGAACCTCATTTTTCTTTTTAAATATGTTTTTAGCTATTCAGGGCCCTTATCTTTCCAAATAAATTTGATAATTGGCCTTTCCATTTCTGTAAAGTAGGTAATCGGAATTTTGACAGTGATTGTATTGAATCTGTAAATCGATATGGGTAGAACTGACATCATAACTATATTTAATCTTCCAATCCATGAACACAGAATGTCCTTCCATTTATTTAGGTCTTCTTTGATTTCTGTTAGCAATGTTCTATAGCTTTCTGTGTACAAGTCTTTTAACATTCTTGGTTAAATTTATTCCCAAATGTTTGCATCTTTTAGTTGCTATTTTAAATGGAAACTTTTTTCTTTATTTCCTCCTCAGATTGCTCATTACTAATATATAGAAACGCTACTGATTTTTGCATGTTGAGTGTATATCCCAGCAGTTTGCTGAACTCATTTATTAGCTCTAGTAGTTTAGTTGGAGGGTTTTCAAAATGTTCCAGATATAGGATCGTGTCATCTGCAAATATGAAAGTTTTACTTCTTCTTTTCCAATTTGGATGCCTTTTATTTCTTTTTCTTGTCTAACTGTTCTAGCGAGAACTTCTAGCACAATGCTGAATAACAGTGGTGACAGTGGGCACCTATCTTGTTCCAAATCTTAGAGAGAAAGCATTCAGTCTTTTTCACCAGAGTTATGTTAGCTGTAGGTTTTTTATACATGCCTTTTTCATATTGAAGAAGTTTCTTGCTATCCCTATCTTTTGAAGTTTTTTATCAAGAAAGGATGTTGGATTTTGTCAAATACTTTTCCTGTGTCAATCTAGAGGATCACATGGTTTTTCTTCTAAATTGCTGATTCTTCTGTTTAAATCTGCGGTTGTATGCCTCTAGCATATTTTTAATCTCTTCAAATAAGCCTTTCATTCCCATGAGATCTGTTATGGTTTTTTTTTTTAAATATATTTTCAAATTCTTTATGCTCATCTCTTGTCTTCCTAGTATCCTTTACTTCTTTAACCATATTTTCCTTCATCTCCTTGACTGATTTTGGAGATCTGTTTGAACACCTTTGATTAGTTATTTTACATTCTGTGTCTCCTGCAAACGTTTTATTTGTTCTTGTACCCTATCTTTCTTAGTATTGTTTGTAAGTTTTTGCTGATGCCTAGGCACCTGATAATCTTGATGAATGTACTCTGAAGTTCAGTTTCTCTAGCTTGCCTGGGATTTTACTGCTGATTGGTTTGTATTAAGGTTCTTCTTTGACACTTGGTTCAACTTATTGTAGATCATTATAATTGCCCTATTTTAACTGACCAAATTCTTTCAGCTCTTCCTCATCTGATTCTTGCTGTGGGCATGTGGTACAATTTTTAAGACTATACTATAAGTACAACTGTTTCACCCCAAGGTGAAAGGTTCCTTTCCTATGTTCCTTCTCTGGGAGTCTTCATCTGTTCTTTTTGTTTTTGTTTTGTCTCTATAGTCTTTTTTTTTTTTTTTTTTTTTTTTTTTTTTTTTTTTTTTTTTTTTTTTTTTTTTTTTTCTTTTTCTTTTGTACTCTTCTTTCATTGCCTCTAGCTGCTTTTGCCTGGAGGGCAAATTCTGGGAGGAGGGTCACCTGAAGAGGACTTTTCCAAGTTGGTGTTTCCCAGAAAAAAAAGAGCCAAGAACTCATGAATGGGGCACAGTTTAGTTCCAAAGAGTGCTGGGGAGAGGGTCAGGAAAGATGCCAAAAAGCATTCTGAAGCTGCTCTTGAAATGATTTGGAATTGTCATTCTAACAATACTGGGTTTTCCAGCCATGAATGCCAATTATTGGCTCCATTTATTTAAATCTTCTTTGATTTCTTTCATCAGTGTTTTGTCATTTTCAGAAAAGAAACCACACATAATTTTGTTACCTTAATACCTAAGTAGCTTATGTTTTTGGTATTATTGTACTTTAAAAAAAATCAATTCCTAATTTTCATTGTTAGTATGACACCGACTTTATGTCTTGCAATCCTGTTAAACCTGCACATTAGTTCTGGTAGCTTTTTGTAGATTTGAGTGGGACATTCTATGTAAAATATACTGTCATTTGCAAACAGACACAGTATTATTTCTTCCTTCCCAATGTGTCTGTCATTTCCCTTTCTTGCCTTATTACAGTGGCTAGGACCTCCAACACGATGTTTAATAGGTGCAGTGGAAGTGGCTCTCCTGCCTTTCTCCAGGTTTTAGGAGGGAAGCATTGCTTTTAGCATTACGTATGACGCCAGCTGTAGCTCTTCACAGAAGCTCTATCAGGTTAAGGAAGTTTCCTTCTAATCTTATTTTGCAGAAAGTTTTTATGATAAATAGAAGCTGGATTTTGGCAAATATTTTCTATCTACTGAGATGATATAGTTTTTCTCCTTTATTTTGTCAACATAGTGAATTATGTTGGTGTATTTTCTAATGTTAAACCAACAACCTTGTACTCAGGATAAATCCTAGTTGCTCGTAATATATTACCCTTATAATATACTGTTAGATTCAATTCATTAATATAAGGATTTTTGCATGTATGTTCACGAAGGATACTGGTCTTTAGTTTTCTTTTAATGTCTATGACTAGTGGGTTTTAATACTAGCATCATAAAATGAGCCAGGACATGATCTCTCTTATATTTTGTGAAATAATTTGTATAGGACAGGTATCATTCTTTTTTTATATGTTTCATAGATTCCTATCTGGAAATTCAATTTCTTTAATAACCATGTGACTCTTCAGGCTTTTTATTCTACTTTTACCAGTTTGAGAAATCTTTAACTTTCAAGGTATTTATCCATTTTATCTAAGCTTTCTAATTTACTGGCATAAAATTATTCACAATTTTTCCTTATTATCGTTTTAGTCTCTGTAAGGTCTATAGTGGTGTCCCCTAACTTATTAAATTTTTTATTCCTAATTTTCTCAGCAGATTTTTTGTAGAATATGTTTTAGGCATAAACTCAGTCCTTTGCATATCATGATAGTTTTGTTTTGTCCCCTCTTTGATGTCATATCTCATTTCACTCTTCTGTGTAATTACTCTAAACTGGTTCTTAAAGAACACTGTTAAATAAAAACTGATGCGTCTCGTGCATCACCATTAATCATGAGATTTAAATTTTCTAAAAATTAAAAAAATAACTATCAATTTCTTTCATCTACAGAAGGGGATGATAAACCCCCAGGCTAAATCTGTCCCACCAACTATTTTTATAATACAATTTTATTGGAAAACAGTCATGCTTATGTGTTTATGTATTACCTACAACACAACACCGATTTTGAGCTTAACAGTTGCTATAGAAACCTTATGGCCTACAAAGCCTAAAGAATTTACCATCTGGTCCTTTACACAAAAAGTTTTCTAACTCACGTTCTACAAGTTTTTTTTCTAATCAAGAATAAATGTTGGATCTAATTAATTTTCTTTCATTGACTAATGAAATGAACATACACTTTCTCCTTTAACCTATTTATATAATAAGTTATATTAGTAGATTTATAATAATTGCACCCTCTTTGCATTCGGATAAACATACGTTGTCAAGGTATTCTGTATCGAGGATTTCTTTTCGATACAAATAAATCAGGATTTAAAGTAATATATATGAGATTGGTAAAATTATTTTTCATGTCAGTAAAATGAATCAGACAATTCTCCCTTCAAAAGCAACAAACTCCTCCTCTGAATTCTCAGCTCACTTTAAGCAACTGTCACCCTTAGTTCTCTTAATCACATCTAGAATATATTATTTAGCTCCCTAACTTCAATTCTCCCTCAAACACCTCAAAATACAAAAAAAAAAAAAATATATTAAGAGGCTGCAATTTATCTTCACACATTCCTGCAGTAGTTTGAAAGTGTTAGATATTTGGTACCATATATTTACTAATATTTCTAGTGCTTCTTTTTATGCTAATGAGATTCCAAGTTTATGTATCATATGTCATTTTTGTAGTTTTAAAAATTAAACTATAAATATTTATAGTCATTTCTTTAGGAAGCAATATCAAAGATTAATTTTACAGATACACTACCTCAAAAGAAAAGCTTAATTAGTGCAGCTAAAGGAAAATATGGTTTATATATTCACTGTGCTAAGGTGAATTACGTACCCCAAGAAAACAGCATGTTCTTAATCTTAATCTACTCTGTAGGTGTAAACCTATTGTAAATAGGACCTCCTGAAGATTTTATTTTCAGGTAAAGTATAGCCAACTAAACCAGGATGGGTCTTAATCCTATTACTTGAAGTTTATGAAGAGAAAGCCACATGGAGTGGCTGAAGCTGGAAGTCAGAGAACCTGGGAGAGAAAGGAGACCATGCCACCATGTCCACTGCCACGTGACAGGAAAGCCAAGGAGCAAAGGACTAAAGGAGAGCAGCAGCCAGCCCCAGAATGCCCAGTCTTCTGGGAGAGAGCATCACCTTTTTGCCAGTGCCTCAATTTTAAACTTCTCCTAGATTCAAAACCATGAGCTAATAAGTTCCTATGGGTCAAGCCAACCCATTTTGTGGTATTTATGACCATAGCTGGAAACTAAGACACTTACCATACCTTATCTTACACAGAAATTTGATTCACATGCAAAAATTACTAAGAAAGCATGCGCTAGATAATTCCAGACTGATCCTATTATTACTATCTATCTATATAACTTTAGAGAAGTTATTTATTGTTTTGGCCTTAATTTCATTATCTATGAAATGATGAATTTGATAGAACTCCTTATGTCCCTTTCAGCAATAAGATTCCAAGAATCTAAGAGAATTAATTTATTTCTAATATTAAATCTCATAAGGTTCTTAGTAAAACAAGTATCTAAGCCTTTAAAAAAAAAGAAAGAAAAACGATGAGGGGAAGTTATAAATAAGATCCATTCTCCCTTAAGTCTCAGTAAGGCTTTAAAAAGTTACCTTTGTGGTAACTGTTATTGCTGGATTTTGAGGGGCTGTTTTATATACGTATAATCTGGTATTTAGAGATAAGAATGAAGCCAAATGGGTCAGGATTAAGGTATTCAAAATACAGTGGTAAAGAAGACATTGCCTGTATTTTAGAACTTCACCTACTCTTTGAGACCAAAGGAAGAAAGTTTTATCATGTCCAGAACCTAAATTTTCTATAGCATATAATCTACCTTAATCTAAATGGACAGATCATTTAAACAGTCCAAACACAGGGAGCCCAGAATAAGAATAAGAGCTTTTAATTCTGTATAGCTTAACGGAATGCCCAATACATCCCGGAGTATATTAAGCAGAGAATCAAAAAGTGTTGGCAAAGTCCTTTGAGGGATGGAAGAAAAAATGTGGAACTATTAAACTTTACCATCAGGGAATCCCCTGATACTGTGCCAAACATTGGGGATACCCAAATCAATAGGCCAAGCCCTTGAGGCTTATTCTTGTGAAGCTTATGTATGTAGTGGAAAAGCTTAGCCTACCCTTACGCTAAGGGTAGGCATACTTAGGTATGCCTAAGAGTCACTTCCAGAGGACCTCTTTGTTGCTCAGATATGGCCTCTTTCTCTCTCTAAGTCCAACTCTTTAAGTGAAAACATTGCCCTCCCCTCTACGTGAGACATGACATCCAGGGATGAAAGTCTCCCTGGCAGCGTGGGAGATGACTCCCAGGGATGAGCCCGGTCCTGGAACTATGAGATCAACAGTGCCATCTGACCAAAGAGGGGAAAAGAAGTATAACAAATAAGGCATCAGTGGCTGAGAGAGTTCAAATAGAGTTGAGAGGATAACTCTGGAGGTCACAGTTTTGCATGCTTCAGTTAGACACTGCTACCTATCATAACCAGCCAAACCCCATCTGAAACCATTCCTGTCAATCCTAAAGAATACTTAAGCCATTATATAAGATTCTACAAAGGTTCCATGCACTATGGTAACTTTCCAAAACTACAACCTCCAGATGGGTTTCTGGTCAGATAAGTCCTCAAATACAGAGGGGCCAGCCTTTCCAGAATATCAGATAGTTCCATCTCCCTATCCCATATTATCAAAAGCCCCTTCCAAGATGAAAAAGTTAGAATGGGCATAGCCCAAATACCCCTAAAGAGTGGGAGAAAGATCAAAGGTGATGGTGGAGTTATACAGAGAAGGTAGGGTTTAATAAATGAGTATGAGTGCTGAATCATTATACTGATATTTCTTCTAGTGGCCAGTACCTTAGAGCAGCTAGAAATAAAAACCTAAAATTGTCTGTATTAGTTAGTGTTCTCTAGAGAAACAAAATCAACAGGAAATATCCGTAAATATAAGCTTTATAACAGTATCTCACATAACTGTGGGAACGTTGAGTCCAAAATCCATAGGACAGGCTGTGAAACTGATGACTCCGATGCAGGGTCTGGATGAACTCCACAGGAGATGCTAGCTAGATGAATCAGGAAGAGAGTCTGTCTTCTGAATCCTCCCTAAAAGGCTTCCAGTGATTAGACTGAGCATCACTCATTGCAGAAGACACTCCCCTTGGCTAACTACAAATAGATCAGCTGTGGATGCAGCCAACATGATCATGATTTAATTCTATGAAACGTCCTCATAGCAAGAGACAGGCCAGCACCTGCCCAACCAAACAGGTACCACCACCTAGCCAAGTTGACACATGAACCAACCATGAAAGCCCACCCCTTGTCAACTTGGCAGCTATACACATTACCTTAAACCATACCTAATTTCTAAACAGAAAACAATAAAAGACATATTTTTTCCCTCACCTAACAATACTCAACTGTCCTGCATATAACCGGAAACATATTAATACTCTCTAGAATAGGGTGCAAGTCCTTGGGTAATATTCATTCTTAAACTTGATATCTTACAACTTAAATAGTATAACATGAACAAAACAGCATCACAGTCCTCGTTTCTGTAACTGATCACGTGGTCATAGTTCATATTTATCACTACCCTCTTCCACTACCCATTTCATGTTCCCTTTACCCTCAGCAAGCACTTCGGCTGGCCGTGGTTCTTTGCCTGGTGGGGTGACCCAAACCTTCATTCCTGAAGTTTCAGAGCCATTGGTAGTCCTGCCTGGATTAGGTTGTTGCAATTTTCCACTGATTCTAATCACAGGGCATCGTAGTACTAAAAGACACCCTAGGAGATCTCCTATATTGAAGGAAAACTCTTCTTTACCTCCATTGTGTAGTTGCAGTCCTATTTCCCCGATAGTCACTGGTTAACCACCCCAGACAGTAATGTAATTCCCTTCTTGGCTTGTTGATCGAAGGGCATGAGTAGCCAAAAGTGACCAGGTGGCAGTCTTAGATTCCAGTTCAATGGAATCATTGTTTCTCCTGGAGGAAGCACTCCCCATTTTGGAACTAAAGCCTGTAGACCAGCAGAGCTTAGGCTCGCAGGAACAGGAAGCAAAAATTTTCCTTGTGGATCACTAGGGGTAATAGTGAGTGGTGCCACTCCCATTTCCACCCTTTGGTTCCTGGACCCAAGGATCCTGGCTATGGGAGAAACAGTACCATACAGTGGATGCTGATTCAGAGCATATACAGCTTCCTGGAGAACATTACCCGAGCCCTTCAAGGTACTGCCACCTAGTTGGCACTATAATTGAGTCCAGATGCTTCTGGATGATGGGGAACACATGGTAAGACCAGAGAATTCCATGAGCATATGCCCATTCCCGTACTTCATTTACTGTGAAGTGTGTTCCTTGATCAATGCTGTGTGGAATACCATGACGATGGATGAGGCATTCTATAAGCCCACAGATGGTAGTCTTGGCAGAAGCATTGCATGCAGGGAAAGCAAACCCATATCCAGAGTATGTGTCTATTCCAGTTAGAACAAATCGCTGCCCCTTCCATGAAGGGAGTGGTCCAATGTAATCAACCTGCCACCATGTAGCTGGCTGGTCATATCAGGGAATGGTGCCATATTGGGGGCTGAGTGTGGGTCTCTGCTGCTGGCAGATTGGGTACTCAGCAGTGGCTGTAGCCAGGTCAGCCTTGGTGACTGGAAGTCCATGTTGCTGAGCCCATGCATAACCTCCATCTCTACCACCATGACCACTTTGTTCATGAGCCCATTGGGCAAGGACAGGAGTTGCTGGTGAAAGAGACTGACTGGTATCCACAAAACGGGTCATCTTATCCACTTGATTATTAAAATCTTCCTCTGCTGAAGTCACCCTCTGGTGCACATTCACATGGGACACAAATATCTTCATGTTTTTAGCCCACTCAGAAAGGTCTATCCACATACCTCTTCCCCAGACCTCTTTGTCACCAATTTTCCAATAACGGTCTTTCCAAGCCCCTGACCATCCAGCCAAACCATGAGTAACAGCCCATGAGTCAGTATACAAATGCATCTTTTCTCCTTCCAAGCAAAATGAATAACCAGGTGCACTGCTCGAAGTTCTGCCCACTGAGAGGATTTCCCCTCACCACTGTCCGTCAAGGACACCCCAGAAAGGGGATGTAGTGCTGCAGCTGTCCACTTTCGGGTGGTACGTGCATATTGTGCCGAGCCACCTGTAAACCAGGCCCGAGTTATCTTTTCGTCAGTCAACTCACTGTTTAGAACTCTTTTGTTTATACAACTCAAACAAGAATTTAGTAGACTGCCCATCTCTTGTACTTCTAGGTACCCCATGATTTACTAGCTAATGCCATAAATCTCTGTGGCTCAGATTATTTTGACTGCTGCTTTGAGTTTGCTGTCTATTATAACAGGCATGTCCACCCTGTCTTTGGTGACTAAGTGCTGCCATGGCTTCTGCCAACTCAGGATCCAGTCATTCCCATTATGTTTAAGGATTCCAGCTCAGTTACAGCAGTTCCCACAGTAATATCTGACCTACAGAGCTCTTCAGGGATGACGGTGCTAGTCTCACAAATTTATTTCTCACTGTTCTGGTAAAAGGTGCATCCTCCGGACATTCCTGGGGTGTAAGAGCAGGCTTTGCATGATAAATCCACTCTAACATTCCTATCTCCCTAAGCCTCTGGATACCCTCATCTACATTATACCAGGGCAGTTCTGGCATTTCAACCTCAGGTAATGTCGGCAACCTTTTGATCCATATTTCAGCCAACCATCCAAACAAATTGTTAATGCCTTTTCTAACCCCTCGAGCTATAACATTAAATGCAGAATCTCTGCTTAGTGGGCCCATATCAGTAAATTCAGCCTGACCCAGTCTTATATTCCTCCCACCATTATCGCACACCTTTAAAATCCATTGCCACACATACTCCCCTGATTTCTGTCTATTTAAACTGGAAAACTCACACAGTTCTTCTGGAGTATAGCGTACCCCCTCACGTGTGATACTTTATACCTTACCTTTAGGGGCCTGTTGGAACTTTAGTCTAGTTATAGGTCTGGAAGAAATAAGGGGTAGTAGGGTTGGGTCATGAAAAGAATTAGAAGTATCTTTGAAGCCATTTGCTTCAGGGCATTCATTTGCAGTTTCATCTGGTGAAACAGGATTAATCACTCTAGGGATAATCCCTTCAGGTGGAGGTTGGGTGGCCAACTCCTCAAGGCAGGCTGGAGGTGGGGCGGCTATATCTCAGGGCAGACTATTATAGGGTTATCTAGAGAAAACTTCGCATGACCTAGGGTTTCAACCTTATCACAGCCATCATTATCAATCCATATGTCTCCATCCTGTTTTTCAGGGTCCCACTCCTTTCCTATCAATGCCCTCACTTTAATGGCAGACACCATGCACGACTGAGATTTCAGCTTAGGCTGTAAAGTTGTTATTCTAACAATAAGATTCTGAGTCTGATTTTCAGAGCTCTCCAGTCCATCGCTACATGAAATAAGATTTTCTTTCAGGACACTCACAGGAGTTATCTGCATCTGTCAGACAGCATGTAAGCATCTCATTTGAAGCCTTAAGCCCATCCCTTCCACTCATTAATATATACAGTGTATCTAACAACAACCAGCCAACATCTCTATACCTCCTATTTCCACAAAACGCCATAAAGGTGTCAAAAACATTATCTCCCAAGAGCCTGGCTTCATACAAGCGAAGTATTAGAAGAATCATATTTTGATTATCTCTTTTGCCAACTCATTCCATGGATTGGCAGTGTCATTCTGATTATGGGAATGAGAGTCCTTAGTGCCTCTGAGTCCAGTCAGAGTAGAAAACCAATTGTAAAAATCCATTTTTAAGATTCTGTTTCTTAAGAACCACTCCTGGAACCAAGCTGTATTAATAAGGCTTCTCTAGAGAAACAAAATCAACAGGAAATGTCTGTAAATATAAAAGTTATAAAAACACCTCACATAACTGTGGGAAAGTATGGTCCAAAATCTGCAGGACAGGCTGTGAAACTGACAACTCCAATGGAGGGTCTGGATGAACTCCACAAAGCAGGAAGAGAGCCTGTCTCTTCTGAACCCTCTTTAAAAGGCTTCCAGTGATTAGATTAAGCATCACTCATTGCAGAAGACACTCCCCTTGGCTGATTACAAATAGAATCAGCAGTGGATGCAGCTGACATGATCATGACTTAATTCTATGAAATGTCCTCATAGCAATGGACAGGCCTGCACCTGCCCAACCAGACAAACAGGTACCACCACCTGGCCAAGTTGACACATGAACCTGACCATGACATTGTGGAATTGTAACCATACCAAACTCTGAAATCTGTTCTACAACTAATTGTTGAAATGTACTTTGAAGTTTATTGCTTTTTTGCATATGTTATTTAAAGAGGAGTGTAACAGAGAAGATAGGATTTAACAAATGAATATGACTGCTGAATCATTATACTGATATTTCTGTTGGTCTCCAGTGTTTTAGAGCAGCTAGAAGAAAAAGCAAAAAATCATGGAACTGTAACCCATACCAAACTTTGAAATCTGTTCTATAACTACTTGTTAAAATGTACTTGGAAATGTATTGCTTTTTTGTATATATGTTATATTTCAGACCCACACACACATTTACCTTTGTTTATGGAGGACATCCTTTTTCCTGATTTCAGTGTTTCTTTGTTTCTTTTTTTCCTGGTTGTTTTTATTAGTCCTGGGCCAGATGCAGTATCAGAGTCAGAAGAGTCAGTTCTGACTTGCCGATGCCTTCTTGACTTGGATGCCTTAGGAGTAAGAAATCCAGTTAACCACACTGAACCACAAAATGAATCCAACTGATACGTAAAAATAATAAAATGTATGCAGTAATTAAAAACAGACAAAATATACACTCATAGATGAGCAAAGATTTACATAAATACTTGTCATAAAGTGTGTTGTGATTATACAGCTTGCTTAATAAACTGACGTGCCCCACATACATAGTTTTTTATCTTTACAACATGAAAAATTCCCTGCGGTTGTCCTCACCATCGATTTATACTGGGTTAGCCTGTAGTTGTTCTGTTATCTGGCATGGCTTTGAAAATGGAGGTATAGAGGATAAGTACTATTTCTCACTGCCTAATAATCTACTCCCCTGTTCTTCTAATACCTTAATTTCCTTGGGAAATATCACCATGGGTTGTGAGCGGAACTGCTTTATCTCTGGCTCCACGTAAAAGCCATGTGATCTGAATCATAGCTAAAATAACTCAATTTTAGAATTCTGTTTACCTATTAGGGAAGGAAAACTTTTCTCTTTCCAGTGAACATAAACTGGGAAGATACAGGGCTAGAGCCATTATGAACAACACAATAAGACAGTGACAGCAGCATAAGAGGTGAGATATGGACAGTCATAATTATATCTGTATTTGAAACCAGAACTTTTTTTAGTTACTTCAGTCAATGAATTCCTTTATTTCCTGAAGCCAAAGATTCTTGACTAATACATAAGTTTTCAGTTAATATCATATATGCAGTGTAGGTACTCATGATTTTTTAACACTGCCAGGGATGGCATATCAACTGCACCAAAATAAAGAAGAAAAAAAAAAAACTATCATGCAATGACACATACTCATAACAGTTTATGGGAAACATAATTTAATGGCTTAATGATTAAAAATTATTTCACAATGCCCTAAGATAAATGTTAAACATCAATTACCACCATATAATATGAAAAGAGACTTGAAGTGAAAAAAGAATTTGGGATAGTTTATTGTCCTTGATGCTTTCACTCAACAATATTTTATACCCCATTTACTTTGGTGTAGCAAATACATAAAACTTAACTAATCTATACTTTCAATTTTTTATTTATTCCTTCTGATTTTTATACATAGAAAATGATAGTCATTTCCTATAGAACAGAGATATTCCTTGATTCATGGGGGGGTGGAGAACAAGAGAAAACATGGGATTAAACTCACAAATTTGTCAATGTTCCCTCTAGAAATCCCACTAAAAATGACAGTAGAAGAATAAAAAAGCATAAATCCACAAAAACAGAGACAACAGGAAATGACACTGCTATATAAGATGACAAAATTCTGAAGATGGGAAGTGGGAAAGTGAGTGATAGCTGACTCAACAGTAAGAAGAAGCAGATGACTAATTGCCTGTAGTGGGGATGTTATACAAAGCAAGCTGATCCGAGTGGATCAGGAATTGGAGTCATGAGGAAATGAGATTTAAAAAAATGGGTAAATTTGTTAAAAATCTACATAAGAAATATGTTCCATTTCCTAATGTCAAAGCAAAGCAAATGGCCTCTCCTATAGAAAACAGATTTGCTCTCTAGAAAGGCTCAACCAGAGAGACTTGAGGAAACAGGTATAGCTGAGGGTGGGGACGAGGCTTCTTACTGAAAATACAGGGTTAAGCAAAAGGAATGGTAAGCCTCTTGGCTGAATCTCGCTGTCGGCTCCCAAAACATTGGCAGCTAGCTAGGGATATTTCCCACCCTTTCCCCTCAGATGAGGGAATAGAAGATTTTTCTCTGGTAAAAATGACTAGATCTAAGAAAAAGAAATATTGGGGCTAAAAAAGCTATTATTTCCACCTGACCAATATTAAATATGAACAGACATCAGAGAATTTTCAAACATTGGAAAAAAACCACCAAAATAAGTTAGCAGTCAAAATAAATAGAAAAAAGGAACTCAGGAAATAGAAGGAAACTTCATAAAACTAGTGAATATCCTCAAAGAGATAAAGGAAGATATTATGTCCAGCAAAAAAAAGGGAAAAGGAATACAATTTTTTAGAAGGTTAAAAAAAAAAATCTAGAGAAAAAATAATTAGTAATGAAAAACACATCACCAGAAATAAAAAATTCAATATAATGGCCTAGAAGATTAAGTAGAAGAAATCTCTCTGAAAACAGGAAAAGACTGAGATTGAAAATAGGAAATTAAGAAAAGTTCAAGAAAAGAAAAAAAACAACATGGAGCAAAGAATATAGTCAAAAGGAACCATGTAAGGGAATTCCTCAGAACTGAAGGACAGCAGATTCAATGGCTTTCCGCCGTGAACCCCAAGGACAATGAGCAAAAACAGACCTACATCAGGTTACAGTATCATGAAATTTCGAAAATTGAGGGATAAAGAGAAGACCCTAGAAGTTTCCAGGATTAGCAATGAATACTAGGAGCTAGACAATAAAGAACAATGGCATCAAGTTCTCAGGTAAATATCAGAAGAGAGAACTAAAAGAGAAGTTGACGGTGCCTCTAGAGATTAGAAATATAGGGGTGAAGACTCCAGATGGGTCCCTGGACCAGACAGGTCCTGAAACCCAGTGAGGCCAGCCTCTCCAGAACATCAGCTCGTCCCATCTCCCTACTCTATATACTGAAAGCCCCTTCCAACAGGAGAGAGAATGGGCAGGGCCCAAATACCCCTAGAGAGGGGGAGAAAAATCGGAGGTGATGGTGGGGCTGTCCAGAGTTGGTGGGGTTTGACACACGAGTGTACTGCTGAAACATTATGCTGATGTTTGACACACGAGTGTACTGCTGAAACATTATACTGATGTTTGACACGCGAGTGTACTGCTGAAACATTATATTGATGTTTCTTTTGGTGTCCGGTGTCTTACAGCAGCAAGAAGTAAATATCTGAGCATGTGGAATTGTAATCCATACCAGACTCTGGAATCTGTTCTACAATTAGTTCCTATGCTGAGGTTGGAAATTTACTGCTTTTCTGTATGTACGTTATTTTTTACAAAAAGGAAAAGAAGGGTCGATTGTGATGATGAAAAAATATTTATTCCTTCTAGCCTCCAATGTTCTGGAGCAGCTGGAGAGAAAAATCTGAGATGACAAACGCTGGAATCTGTCCTGTGGCTGCTTGCTGAAGAGTGCTTTGAAAACTGTTGCTTTTTAATTTCTTTGCTTTGTATATATATTATACAATAAAAGAAAGTTGAAAGGAAAAAAAAAAGAAATAGAGGGGTGAACATGCTTAGAACAGGGGACTGCTATATAAACTATATAGTAGTATTTGACTTTTTAAGCTATGTATATGTATTAATTTGATGAAAAATAAAAATGCACTTAAAAGGTATCCATTCAATTTCTAAATTAACTTATTAAAGAATAACTTACCTGAATGACAACTGAGAAGGCCTTTGATTTTATTTTTGCTAATGTTTCTGCCCTTTCACATCTCTGGAAGTAAAATAAACAGGAAAGAAAAGTTAAAACAAACAAACATTAGGTGAAATCATGAATACCCAGGTATTTGTCATCAGAGATAAGATGGAATTTGAAATGGAAGGTAGGGTAAAAGGAATTAACGTTTATCGGGCACATACTGAACACAAACCCACAGACACACACCTCGTTCTCTAGCAGACATAGAAGGTGCTATAATACTACCCCCATAACTGTTGGTCATTTTCATTCAAGATTCAAGAAAGATGATGTGGATGAAAGCCAAGGTGATCGGACAGAGCCCTTCATTCCACTCCTTCCTCATCGCCTATGCCTGAGCCCTTCATTCCACTCCTTCCTCATCGCCTATGCCTGAAGACGGTTCCTTTTCCCATCCACCAAGATGGATGAAAACTCTGGGGGTAGGAAGCAGTAAATGATAGCTTGGACCCCAGACTGGATGACTGGTTGAAAGGCTGACAAGAAGTATTTTACAGAAGTCTTATTTGGATTCTTTAAGTACTAAAGGCAGCTTCCATTCCCCTTCCCTTTCCCTGCTCAAAACTGTTAACATCCTCACACCCAACCCACACCTAATGTGGCTTTGCACAAGCTTTCCAGTAAAGAACAGACTAGTTCTTCATGGAAACCAAGTTTCAGAGTTTCCTGAGATATTAAAGTAATCACCCAGGGCCATAAATCTTAGTATACAGACACAGCCACAGAAAAAGAGCTAATCAAACTCTTGCCCATAAACAATCATATGGCGAATTTTTCTGACCTCTGGTTCTTGCGAATTTCCTTCCTTCTTTTCTTCTCCATCTTTACTTTTTGATTTTAAGGATGGATTCTGAAAGAGCAAAATATATAGATATATATTTATAATTTATTCATATTTATAATTCAAATTAACTAAAAATTAATTGCAATTTAATTTTTTAAAAAATGAGAATTCATTTTAATTACTGAAAAACAAAAAGATCATTTCACATTATTGCAGCATGGACCACTACCTGACATTAAGATCACATTAGGCTTCAGAATAGCTAAAAAATCCATCAATAAAATGCCCATGCTCTTTATGTGGTAGTATGAGAACCAGTTTATTCTCCTTCTTTCAGATTTTCAGAGGTAACTCTTGTCTTAATAACACTCACTGAAGAAAGTTTATTAAAAGATAGCATCAAACTCCTACAGCCTGTAAAACACAGGGAGTAAAACACCATGTCTGTGGGCATCCGTCTGCCCCTGGTCACCTCCGCAGTCCTCCTCTGGTCACCTCCGCAGTCCTCCTGG
>PVIY010045258.1:0-19253 GCA_004026745.1 Myrmecophaga tridactyla | reverse complement strand
GACACCCACCAACTCCACCCCTCCCTAGCTCGACTGGACACAGGACTGGACGAGGGCCACCCAGTCGGGGAAGGAGGAGGCAGCACGACAGGCCCCAGCGGCACAGTGAGGGGACGTGACCGGCGAGGGGCGCGTTTGCACCCGCGGCTGTAAAGAGCCCTGGGCCTGAAGCAGGAAACCATCTAAGACGGGAGCATTGCGGCCGGGGTGGGTGCGATGGCCACACGCCAGGACACAGCGGAAGCAGCCAAGGGCAGCTTGGTGACCGCAAGAAAACGCGCCAAGGAATTTGAAGGCGAGTTCAGAAATTCCCCCAGGACTCCGAGGGAAGAATGCGGAGCTGGACGGGGCCGGAGGGCCACGAGGTCGAGGTCGGGAGGGCGGAGCCGCGCGGGACACAGGCCGCCCGGGGCTCCGCGGGGCCCCCACGTGGAGCAAGCCCGAGCAAGACCTTGACCCCAAAGGCTTTAGGACGAGGAGCCGCCGGGCAGCCTCGTGTGCGCCTCTCCGAATGCCAGGGCTGCGTGACACGCGCCACGCGCGGCTGCGCTCGGACCAGGGGTACTGCCGGCCGGGTGGGAGGAGGCTGCGTGCAGCACCGAGGGCGGGGCCAGGCCTGGGGCTCTCTGGCGGGGAGGGGGGGGGCCGCCAGTAACTCTCCCCCCTCCCCCAGTGGGATGCTTCTGCGTCCAGTCTTCGCAGACCCCACGCGCAAGAGTCCCCCCCGCCAGGGCCGGGCTTAGGACTGGGACACATCTTGTGGGGACATGGCTCAAGCCCCTGGGGTCTCCCCACGAGGTGAGTGCCTGTGGCCGTGGGGAGTCCTC
Organism: Myrmecophaga tridactyla; assembly: GCA_004026745.1. NCBI lineage: Eukaryota > Metazoa > Chordata > Mammalia > Pilosa > Myrmecophagidae > Myrmecophaga > Myrmecophaga tridactyla. Next base: position 18,426 of record PVIY010045258.1, on the reverse strand, counting down.
GGAGGGTTGAGAATGCGCCCAGCCCCGGCTTGGGGAGGGCGCGCAGGAACACCTGCAGAAGCGCCACTAAGTCTGCACCTGCAAAGGCTCAACTGAAAGGTGGGTTTCCACTAAAGAAGGGTCCCGGGCCACAGATCCCCCGGGATGACCCAGGAGACACCTGCTCACAGCAGACGGGTGAGACTGGCCAGCGGCTCCTTAGCCTTCTCTTTTTTTTAAGGGCACAAAGAAGCCATAAATTGAGAGTTGGGGAAATTCTGAGCTTTTGGAAAATGAGTCCCCAAAGAATAGGGCCCCATGGGAAGATTTAACCAAACCTGGAAGCAGCCAGCCATCCCGTGTGCATGGGCATTGGAAGTGGAGTCATCCAGGACGGAGCTGTGGGAAGTCCCAGGCCGACAGTGGGGTCCCCTGTGCACTGCATGCAAAACCTGTGAGTGTTTTGCGAGATCTGTATGAACAGAGGCACTGCCAGCCTGGACTAAAAGGGACAGATTGAAGGCAAAATGACTTCAAAGGCAGAGCCATGGAAGCAAGGTGTGCAGTCAAGAAACCTCGGGCCAGGAGACGGACCCCCAGGCACGCGGAGAGGGTGTGTTGCAGGAGACGGACCCCCGGGCACGCAGAGAGGGTGTGTTGCAGGAGACGGACCCCCGGGCATGCGGAGAGGGTGTGTTGCAGGAGACGGACCCCCGGGTGCGCGGAGAGGGTGTGTTGGCCCCAGAGTTTGGTGAGCACAGACTGGCCCTCTGCTCCAGCGCTGAGGAACAGTGCTACCACCCCAGCCTCAGAGAGGGTGGGGCTCATTCCCGGGCACTGGGGAGGGCCTGGCCACCACCCCACTCTTCTAAGGGGTTGAGAGTGTGCCCCAAGATGGCCGAGAGTCCTGCTGCCCAGATGCTTGGGGAGGGTGGGGCCGAGAGCACGCCGTCTCACTCTCACTCTGAGCCCACCCTCCAGCATTTGCAGAGAGCACGGGCTCCGCACAGCCCTTGGAAGGGTGGGCCTGCTGCTCTCTCGAGCCCTGGGGATCAAACATCATTCTGTAAATGACTTTCAGAACTGGAAATATCATGGAGTGTGCCCTGCAGGTTATCGGAACCTTTTGGGTTTGGTGACCCCTATTTTCCTTCCAGTTTATTCCAATGGCACTGGGAAGCTTCCCTCCATGGTGGCCCCTCCTTTGTATATTGGAAGTGGACAGCTTGCTCTAAGATTCACAGGTCTGCAGCCCCAGGGGGATTTTGCCCCAGGTCAGACCACACCTGTGACTGATTATGAGGAGACTTTGCACTTAACATTGGTACTGATAGGATTTAAGCTGCTGTGCTATGGTGACAGAATGAATGCATTTTGCATACAGAAGTAACTTTGGGGGACCTAGAGGCTGGAGCGTGCTGGTTTGGAGCTGCATGCCCCCCAGAAAAGGCCATGCTCTTTTAATCCATCCCTGTGGGTGCAGGCCTGCTGTGGGGGGGAACTTTGGTGAGGTTATTGTGACCCACCCAAAGCAAGGTGGGTTTTAAACCTTTTTGTGGAGTCCTTTACGAAGTGATAAAAGACAGAAAACGCCCAGAGAGCTTGGAGAGAAAAAGCCGCCGGAGGAGCTGAGAGAGGCCACTGGAGCCAGGAGCTGAAAGCAACGAAACCCAGGAGCCAGGGCCAGCCACGTGCCTGCCCCTGTGTGACAGAGCGACTGGCGGCCTTTCTTCAGAGAAGGGGTCCTCCTGTTGATGCCTTAATTTGGACATTTTAACAGCAAAGCCCCACTGTAAAAGCCAAACCGTTTTGGTAGATTGCATTCCAGCAGCATTAGCAAATCAAAACAAGGACTATTCAGGTTATTTTTCTTCTGGCTTGCTTCTGTGAGTTATGTTTTTCTAGGGTCTTATCAACTTCACTCAAATTTTAAAGCATATTAGTATAAAGTCATTCATAATATCTCCATTGCACTCATTGATGCTACTGTAGTCCTGTCCTCTGTTATTAAGATGATTTATTTGTGCTTTCTCTTTTATCTTGAGCAGACTTGCCAGAGGTTTGTCCATTTTATCAGTCATTTTCAAAGAATCAATTTGTGGCCTCATAGATTCCTATTGCATGTTCGTCTTGTCTCACTGGCTTTTGCCCATAGTTTCCTATAATTGGACGCTTACCTCATTAATTTCCAGGCTGTCTTCTATTCTGAGTACTTAAGGCTATAAATTTCTCTTCAGGCATAATTTTATCTGCATTCCGCAAGTATGGACAGGTAGTGTTTTAATTATCATCCAGTTCTAAATGTTTTCTCAGGTCCTTTATGATTTCTTCCCTGACCCACACATAATTTAGAAATATATCTCTTAATTTCCAAATATTTGTCTTTTCCAAATATTCGTCTTTTTGTTGCTAATTTCTTACTTAATTTCGTTGTGGCCAGAGTATGTGGCCACTATGACAACAATACTTTGAGATTTATTGAGACATTTAGTTTGAGATTTAATTTTCTATTCATTAGGTGTTCTGTTCTGCATGTGTGAAAATGTATACTCTGTTAAATGTTGTTAATATGTTAGTTCTACCCAAATTGATCTACAGACTCAATGCATTATCAATAAAAATTCCAACAACCTACTCTGAAGACTTGGAAAAGCTAGTTATCAAATTTATTTGGAAGAGAAAGAGACCTCGAATAACTAAAGATATCCTGAAAAAGAAAAGTGAAGTGGGAGGATGAACATTTCCTGACTTTGAAGCTTGCTATAAAGCTACAGTGGTCAAAACAGCGTGAAGAGAGAAGTATTGACCAATCAAGAGTATGGAAACAGACCACCAAATCTGTGGTCAGCTGATCTTCGACACGGCCCCCAAATCCACGGAACTGGGACAGAATAGTCTTTTCAATAAACGGGCATCGGAGAACTGGATATCGATAGCCAAAAGAATGAAAGAAGACCCCTACCTTACACCCTATACAAAAAATTAAAGCAAAGTGGATTAAAGATCTAAATATAAGAGCCAGAACCATAAAACTCCTAAAAGAAAATGTAGGGAAACATTTCAAGACCGAGTAATAGGAGGCAGCTTCTTAAACTTTACACCCAGAGCACAAGCAACAAAAATGAAAGTTGATAAATGGGAACTCCCTAAAATCATAAACTTCTGTGCCTGGAAAGACTTTGTCAAAGAGGCAGCTAACTCATCGAGAAAATATCTGGAAACTACATATTGGATAAGGCTTGATAGCTTATTTACATAAAGAAATTACACAACTCAACAACGAAACAACCTGTTATAAAGTGGGTTAAAGATACAAATAGTTTTCTGAAAAGCAAATACAAATGGCTAGACAACACATGAAGAGAGCTCTTCTTCATAAGCTATAAGGGAAATGCAAATCAAGAGTACAATGAAACACCATTTCACATCTATAAGAATGGCTGCCATTAAACAAACAGGAAACTACAAATTGTTGGCAAGGATGTGGGAAATAGGAACGCTTATTCAAAGCTCGTGGGAAGAAGTTTGGTGATTCCTCAGAAAAATAAATATTGAGTTTCCCTACAACCCAGCAATACAAAATCTCAGAAAATACCCAGAAGCGCTGAAAGCAGTGACGTGAACAGACATTTTGCACTGATGTTCAAAGTGGCAGTTTTCACAATTTCCAAAGGATGGAAACCATCCAAGTGCCCATCAACAGACGAGAGGACACACAAACCGTGGTGCAGACGTAGGACGGAATATCATGCAGCAGTGAGATGAAATGAGGTCCTGGAGGACATGACAACGTGGATGGACCCGGAGGACACAACGCTGTGTGAAGTAAGTCAGACACAGAAGGACAGACACTGCATGGCTTCACTAGTGAGACTCGGACAAAGGTAACGTCAGAGGTTTCACTGCGGGATGCAGCAGACCTGGGGGTACACAGAAGCTAGAGACGGGGAAAGGCTGCCCAATGGGGTCGAACTTAAGTGTGAGGGAGCAGACAGAAGTGATGGTGGCTAATCAATGGGTTTATAAGTAACACTGCCACATTGAAGGTGTATATGATTGAAAGGGGATGTGGAGTGCCACGTATGCCACCCATGAACTCTACATTATAAATAAGTTCTCCCATGGACTCCTTCAAAGTGGGATCTTTTGCAAAGAGTCGATCATAGAGGGGGACGGGGAACTAGTATCGCATGCTCTGGCCTGCAGCTGAGACGAAGACGTCAACAGTACCACGGCACCACCAGGGGCAAATAATCAGGGAGGGACAAGCGGGAGGGCAGGTGTTGATTTGACAATGCGGGAGGCTGTGTTTGTCAGTTCTTGTCTCTTTGGACCAATGAAAACAGTCTAAAATGGAGAGCTGCTACTTGTTCAGCCAAGTGAGGGCACTGTGCAACATGGTTTGTTTATTTTGGACGTTATCCCTGATGCCCAGAGGAAGGAGGGGCCAAAGGTATAATGATTGCAAAGCTGAAAGGCAAACTGTGATATATAAAACTGTGATACATATATATCACACTTTGCCTTTCAGCTATATATGTAATGGAATACTACACAGCTACAAAAAGGAATGATGTCATGAGGCACACAAGGAACTGAATAAACCTTGAAGACAATGTGTTGTGCAAAATAAGCCAGAAACTAAAGAACAAATATGCCATGGTCTCTTTCAGAAAATATTTATAGGAAAATTGTGGCCTAGATTGTAAACTTTTGTAGCAGCCACGCTCAGTCTGAAGTTGTAAGTGTATTTCTGAGCTAAGTGTGTTTGAGCTGCTATTTCCCTGGAACTTTGAGTAAGTCTGCGACACCTGAGATTCAGAGCAGGCGTTTTGCAGCCTTAAAAGTCAGCATTGCTACAAACAATAGCAGGTAAAATAACTAAAGAGAGACAGGCTTCAATTAGAGATAAAACAGAGCCAATCTGGCTGGGTCTAAGGTAAATCAGAATAGTACGTAAGAGATGATAGTGTGTGTACTCTAGACCTCCACATACTGGGTAAGACCAAAGGCAGAGAGGTTTATCATGTCTGAAACCTAAACTTTCTGTAACACACAATTTAAATCAACCTGTCTGGTTAGCTCATTTAAACATCCCGAACACATGGAACCCAGAATGGAAACGAGGTCTTGTAATTCTGCACAGCTTCATGTAACACCCGGATACTCGTCAGACTGGTGGGCTGATGAAAGTGTTAGTAGAGGCCCTTGAGGGCCCAAAGAAAAAATATGGAATTGTTAAACTTCCCATCTGGGAAACCCCTGGCACCCTTTCAAACATCAGGGACTCCCAAGAAAATAGGCAAAGCCCTTGATTTTGAGGCTTGCCCTGTAGTGAAGAAGCTAAGTCTACCTATAACAAGGCCAAGAGTTACTTCCAGGACCTCTGTTGTTGCTCTCTGTTGGGCCTCTCTCTCTAAGCCCAACTCTGTAAGTGAAAGCGCTGCCCTCCCCCTGTGTGGGACATGACAGTCAAGGCTGAACGTCTCCCTGACAATGGGGGCCATGACTCCTAGGAATGAGCCTGGCCCTGGCACTATGGGGCCGACAATGTCATCTGGACCAAAAGAGACAAAAGAAGGGTGATGGATCAGGATGTCAGTGGCTAAGAGGGCTCCAGGAGGGTGGAGAGGCCCTTTTGGAAGCCCCTCTTATGCAAGCTTCAGCTAGGTAGAGCCGACTGCCATGGTTTGCCAAACCCCAACCGACACCACTCCTGTTGACCCTGCAGAGAGCTGAGGCTCCAACTGAGAGTCGACAAAAGTCTCATGTGCTAAGTTTATTTTCCTGAAACCTATAATCTCTAGAGGGTTCTTGGGCCAGGTAAGTCCTGAAACCCAGGAGGGCCAGCCTTTCCAAGAATATCAACTAATTCCATCCCCCATCCTATATTGTCCTGAAACCCAGGAGGGCCAGCCTTTCCAAGAATATCAACTAATTCCATCCCCCATCCTATATTGTCGACACCCTTTTTCAACATGAAAAATTAGAATGGGCATAGCCCAAAGATCCTTAGAGAGTGGCAGACAGATCAAAGGAGAAAGGCGAGTTAAAACAGAAAAGATAGGATTTAACAAATGCGTATGATTGCTGAATCACTGTAATATTTCTTTTAGCTTCGAGTGTTTTGGAGCAGCTAGAAGGAAAAACCTGAAAATGTGGAATGGTAGTCTATACCAAACTTTGAATTCTGTTCTGTAGCTACTTGTTGAAATGTACTTTGAAAATTCTTACCTCTTCTTCTTTCATATATATGTCATATTTCACAATTTAAAAAAAAGGTGGTTTTTTTTTTTTTCACTTAAAAAAAAGACCCAACTTGCATCTTTGGTCTAATAAGGCACCCATAGTATGAATCACCATTATTGTGAACCATGGCCCGGGCTGGGCATTTTATAGCAAGGTACCTATTTTCTTTTCTAATCCAGTTTTCTAGTTGTGTCTTTTCCTGAAGGATTTGGTCAATTTACATTTATTGGATTTAATATATGTGGATTTATTTCTGCCTTTTAATTTTATTTTTATTTTTTGTATGCTGTATGGCGGGGGTCACATTTCATTCTTTTTCCATGTGCATAACCCCTTATTGCAGCACCATTTGCTCAATTTTTGTTTGGTTGGGTTTTTATTTGTTTGGGAAGTGCATGGTCTGAGAATCGAACTGCATAGCAGGTGAGAATCTTACCACTGAACTAACTACATTTGCACCCCTGCCTTTTTATTTTATTCTTTATATTTGTCTCACTTTCTCTCTGTTTCTTTTTCTCTTCTTTCTTGCTTCTTTGAATAGATTATTTTGTTCTCATTCCTTCCCTCCTCCTCCTTACCTTTAACCTGTTTGGAAGTTATATACACTTTCCTGGTCTCTTACTGGCTACTTAACTTTCCTACTTAACTTATCTAAGTCTAAAGTTAGTCTTACCCTGTTCTATGTGCTCTCATTCATTATATCTCAGTTCTATCTTGGGTGCTTCTAGCCCCATTAGAGAGTATTCGAATGGTCCTATGTAATCTAGTCTGCTTTTTTAGGTTTAATTGTACATATTTCCCATTTTCCCTGCTCTTAGCCTGTGCTCTTCACATGTCTGTGTTTTCATTTCTCCAAGCTGTATTAGAGATAATTTCTTCTGATCAATCTTCCATTTTACTAGTTCTTTTTTCAGCTCTATCTAACTGTGATTAAATTACTCTATTGAGCTTTTTCTCACTCATTCTATTTTTCATTTCTAGAAGTTCTATTTGGTTCTTTCACAAATTGGCTTGATCTCTTTTTTTATTGTCAAGTGCTCTATGTGTTTTAAATCTCCTTTTTATTTATTTAAACATGTTTAACTTATATTTTACACTGAAAATTCATGTTCTGTTATCTCTTTTAGCTCACTATGTGTGTGTCCTGGTATATTTTCTGATGTTTTCACTATGATTTCCTGTGTCTTGGACACAGCTGAGGACAACATTAAACTATATCCTTGGTTTGGGGCTTTTTGGACCCTTCCAGGTAAATGTGGGATGCCAGCCTCAAGAAGGTCATCTGGTGACTACCAATACCAAGGAGCGTTTTCCTCCTACACTCTGCCGCAGTGAGAGATGACAGCCCCCTGGGAGGCAGGTGTGGGGGGCCAGCCCATCCTTACTCAGCAGGTGTAGTTCTCTGGGCTCTCATTTTGGGTGGGGAGTCTCCCCTATCAGGCTCCCCTCCTCCTGGGGCTCCAGCTCAGTTTTCAGATGCCCCCACAGCACCCACAGGCTCGGTCAGCCTCAGGGCCCACATGTGAGAGCTGGTTGCCTACCTGCCCGTGGGACCCTGCGCCGGGAGCCCAGAGACCGAGCCCACCTGCTGCATTCAAGACACAGGCGCTCAGAGGCCTGACAGGCAGGTGGGGAGGGCAGGTGCAAGGTGATGCCACATCCCCAAGTCAGAGCAGAGTTTCTCTCTATTGTTGCTGAAAGAAAAGAAAGGTGGCCATCCCTGAGAGCATGCAGTGTGCGCGGGCAGTTTGTTTTAAGAAATGTGCACTGTGAGGCTGTGTCTTTGTGTTTGCTGTGGAGGACGTTTTCCTCGTTCTGACCTCGGGACATCCTGATGCCTGGTGGGGGACAGACGCTCACCCAGCCTCAGTCCCCTGGCTCCCTGCAGCCCAGGGCTTTCTTTCTCCAGAGTGACCAAATGACCTTGTGCAGTCAGCAATGAGAACCAGTCAAGAGACCAGACAGAAGGCCAAAGAGAAGGTCAGATAGAAGGCAGCTGCGTGGGGCCAGGTGGGTGAGACCCCCGTGTGCCTGGCTCGTCCCCCTGTCCCCCATCCCCCCACCCCCATGGTGCCAGGGCCCCAGGGAAGCTCTGCTTCACCATTGTCCTGGGGAAAGGGCAGTGCAAGTGTGTGGGGGCCTGTGGCCAGCTGACGCCACACCTTGCACAAAGGGTAAAGCCAGGATGATTCCTGCACACTTGGGGCTCACTCTTCCTCAAGCACTTTCACCTATGTTTGTGTCTCCATCCTGCATCATGGTATGATTGGGGGAGGGGTGTTCTGGTCACACCAGGAGGGACCTGAGCCCCAGAGGGGCTGCCTGTGCCTGGGGTCTCAGCCCCGGCGGTGCCTGGGTCCACAAGCCCAGGGGTGTGTCCAGCTGCATTCTCGCAGTGCGCCGTGTGTCTGGAGGGATCAGGACGCTGAGTCAGGGGTGTCATAGCCTGTCCAGCTGGGTTCTCGGAGTGCCCCTGTGTTGGGGGGCGGAGGGTTCAGGGCACCGAGTCTTGGCAGGGTCCGGCTGTGGCTCGTTTTCGGCCACCTTCCCGCATCCCCCTAGAGTGTTGTGGGGCTGAGGGGAGGGTTTGGGGAGTGGAGATTGCTGCGGTGGCAGCTGGGGTGGGGCCAGGGGACTCTGGCTCCCACGCCCCCATCCACGCCCCTTTGGCCTGGCCTCTGTCCCTTTTCCCACGTCTGGGCACTGGCCAGGCTCTGTGACCCAGGTAGGGGGCTGTCCTTGCCCTGTCTCCATAGCCACCCCGACCTCGCCGAGGGCCCCGACCTCTGCCTCCTGGACTGGCTCCTGCCATGGCCTTGGCTCCTGGGGTGGGCAGGGCAGCTTGACCCTGGCCCCTCTGCCCCTCAGGCCGTTACCTGAGCACCCGCCACTCGCCGTCCCCCTCTGTGAAATGGGGCAGCAGTGACACCACTCACAGGGCTGGTGAGGACAGAGGCGCGTCCTCTCGGCATGGGCATTGGCACCTGCGGCCTGGCCTGCCCCAGGCCCAGTCCCTCCTCTGGGTCGCAGCACCCCGCTGCCCCGTGGGGAGGCCCTCTCCGCGCTCACCTTACTTAGCTCCCGTGGGCTGACCCCACCCCGGCCACAGCACCCAGGCCTGGCCAATCAGGGCCTTTCACTCCCAGCCCTACCACCGTGATTGGCTTAGGATGAGCATGTGACACAGTCCCAGCCAATGAGCATCTTCCCTGGGACTTTGGCTGGGACTCTAAGGCTAACAGTGCTGGCCGCCGAGCTGGGAGGACGGGACACAGGGGCCACCAGAGCCTCGAGGGTGGAGCGGGCAGAGGGGAGGAAGGGCCTGGGCGCGTCCTGACCCCAGGTGTGCCCGGCTGGGTGGAGCGGGTCCCTGTGGCAGCCACTGGATGCTTGTGTCTTGTGGCTCAGTCCTGACCCTAGGTGTGCCCGGCCGGGTGGAGCGGGTCCCTGTGGCAGCCACTGGATGCTTGTGCCTTGTGGCTCAGTCCTGACCCCAGGTGTGCCCGGCCGGGTGGAGCGGGTCCCTGTGGCAGCCACTGGACGCTTGTGCCTTGTGGCTCAGTCCACAGTGGAAGCCACACTGTGCGTGTGGGAAGCGCCCGGCCCTGGTGGCTGCTATGGACAGGCAAACCCAGAAGCACTCGGCGGCCGGCAGGCGTTCCCCTGCCCACAGGTGCGAGGCCAGAGGCCTTGAAAACCCCAAAACTAATCCATGTGTATCATGAAAAAGGAAACAGACAAGCAGAAAGCGAGTACTACAGAGCCCCTGCCATTCCTCAGTAGCAATAGCTGGAAGTTTGCTGTGTTGTGTCCTGGGCATTTTCCTATGCGAAAACTACATCTATATGTGAGTATTTACACATTACAGTCACTGCCCAATGTCCTGTTTCGTCACCCATTTTTTCCACTTATATATTGTGAACATTTTCCTCTGTCGGCAAACATAAACTCAGTCATCATTTGTGATGCCTGCGTGGTATTTCACCGTGGAGACTGTGACTATTCACACGAACAGCCCATTGTTGTTGGGCGTCTGTCTTGCAGCTGTCCTGGCTTCTGCCTCGAACACCTGCACCCACCCGGACTCTGCGTTTATCCGGCTCCCTCCTCGGACGGGCTGGGGTGGCGGACACATGCATGCCCCTTCCAGCCCCAGCTGCTCGTCCCAGGGGCTTCCTGAGAGGGCGAGGCTGCGCCCTGCTCCCCAAGACGGGGGCTGCCACTGCGCCCCGTGTTTAGTTCACTAAAGCTGCGAGAGTCAACACACCAGATGTGGATCGGCATTTAATAAGGGATTCGTTAGTTACAAATATATAGTTCTTTGGACAAAAGACTTTCCTCCAGCTTTCCCTGTTGCGTGGAAAGGCACATGGTGGACGCCTGCTGGGCTCCCCGGCTGGCTTCTGGCCTCCGACAGCTTTCCCCGGGGCGATGCCTCTCTGCATCTCCAGGCGCTGCGCTGGGTGTGCTGGGGTGCGCTGGGGTGCAGCGCTCACTGCTGGCTGTGCTCTTTAAGGCCCCCAGCTAGCTCAATGAGCCCTCACCTATGGCAGAAGGCGCAGCCGCAGAGGAGTCTTACAGGCTGGTGACCTCCGTCCGCAGCTACAGAACAGCGGGGCCCCTCCCCCGGCCAGGTGACGCCTGAGTGTGGCTGTCATGGCCCGGACTCGTCCACCTGCCCAGCCTCACCAGCTCCCTGGGAAGCAGGGTCTCTCATCAGAAGGTCCATTTCCTAAACATTTCTGTGTCTCTCTGTGGGTATTTTGCCTACTTTTATTTTGGGGTGCGCCGTAGTTTGCTTTCCCAGAATGAGCCGCGAAGTCAAGTGACTGTTTTATTTGGGGGGCCCCATGACCAACCCAGTGTGTGGGAGACGACAGGTGTGGGGGCTGAGCCAGTGCGCCCCCGGGGAGGTGGTGGGGGGCAGGTGTTGGCACCAACTCCTGCCAGGTGCTGTCGCGGGCTGCAGCGGCGGGGGGGCCGGCGAGGACGGGGTGGGGGGCAGCTGACCGTGCCCACCAGCGGTATCGAAAGCTCTCTTTATGGTTCAGTGGTCACTCTACTTACCATAATTTGCCATAAAGATGAAATGAATCCCCTGCCCTGAATTCATTTGCCTTTTTATTTTGTGCAGGGGATTTTTTTTTTTTTTTGTCATATGAAAGATTTTACTTCTTAATTCTTGACTTAGTTTTTAAATCCCCACAGTCTTGCCTTTATGACAAGCTGAGGGGCAGACCGCTGGGCTCAGGAATTCCTTGTGCTTTAATCACAGGGTTGTAAATGTGACTCTCATGCCCCAGGGCCCTGGTGTACTGAGTCTTCACTGGTGCTTTGGCGAGAAGCTGGGAGAGGCCGCATGGGGGCTGGGGGCAGGCGGCATTTTGGGCCTCAACCAGCCCAATTGGGATCTTGCATCCATATCAGAAAAAGGAAGGAGCAAATCCGGACAAAGACCGGCGCGCCGGGAAGAGAAGGGTCTCCTGCCCCCGACAGCGGCACCGCCTCACAGACCAGCTCACCACAGGGTCCCTGCGCCCACTTGCCCGTCCACCCGGTGGCAGCTGCCCCGGGGGCACAGCTGGCCACCACACTGGGTCAGCCCTTCCAGAAGGCCAGCTCGGGCCTGGCATGGCACAGGGAGCCCCCGTGGCTACAGAGACCACGTAACTCAGCATCTAGAAACTTCTAAGAAGGAGCAGATGGTGAGGAAGGCTCCAGGGCCCGTACAGGAGCTGCTCGCCCCGTGCTCAGCGTGGCCGCATCTCGGGGCCCGGCCGGGTGCCAGTAAAACTCTCAGTGTGGACACTGAGGATGGAGTGTCCCGCAACATTCAGGTCACAAGGCACCCTTCTCCTTTCGACTTTCTTCAGCCGTGTCTTATGCACGCTGTGCTTGCGAAGGGCTTGGGGAGGGAGGAGGTGGTCATGTCATGGCGCCACCACGTTGCCCTGGAAACTTCGGGCCTTTCGTCACGTCCCTCCGTGCCCTGCGCCCGCACCTCTTCATCTCGTCTGTTCCAATGTTGGGATCCTTCTGTGTTCCTAGAGATTATGCCAGAAATATCCCTGCGAATCAGGGAATCACAGAGACCATCTCGAAAGGCAGAACAGATGCTGCGGTTGGCTTGTTCCAAGCAGCATGAGCAGTGAGAGAGGAGACGCCACAGGGTCTGTCCTGTGTCCTCCACCGGCCCTTCCTTCTTTCTTCTTCGCTCTCCTCAATGGCACCAGTAAGAAGAACTGCGGCTCTCAGGGCTGGGCCTGCTGTGCCCCCAGACCACCCACAGCGCCGTGCCAGGCCGCGGGGGACCCCTCAGCACCCAGGACTCTATCTCAGGCTGTAGACAGCACAGAAGGCAAGGGGGGAGCTGCAGATTTCCCACCTTCCGCCCCCACATTCAGCTTCCAGAACACCAGCCGGCACCTCTCAGATCCTCCCATGCCAATGCCAGCCAGCTCTCCTCTGGGACGCGCACACCATGTGTGAGAAACACTTCGCCATGTTTCGGTTGCTGACTTCCAGTCGACCAGACGGCAGCAGAGACGCTCGAGGAGGCTGTTCCCCACAGAAGAGTTTTGAACAACTAGCAAAAACTGGCAGAGCCGTGCTTGTCAAAACTTCAGAAAACAGTTAACGGATTGTCGTAACTGGATGACCGCCAAATCAAGAAAATGCAGTTGAAAAAATGGTAGAAGAATGTGAGACATGCCACCCAGGGGGGAAAGTCTCCCTGGTGACGTGGGAGATGACTCTCAGGGATGAGTTCAGCCCTGGCACTGTGGGATCAACAATTCCATCCTGACCAAAATGGGGAAAAGAAGTGAAACAAATAAGGTGTCAGTGGCAGAGAGAGTTCAAATAGAGTCGAGAGGCTACTCTGGAGGTTGCTCTTACACAAGCTTCAGGTAGACCTTGCTACCTATCATAACCTGCCAACCCCCAACCAGGACCATTCCAGCCAAACCTAAAGAACACCTAGGGAATATATAAGATTCCACAAGGGTTCCAGGCACTAAGGTAACTTTTCAGAAACCTACAACCTCCAGATGGGTCCCTGGATCAGATAAGTCCTGAAACCTAGCCCAGCCTCTCCAGAACATCAGACAGTTCCATCCCCCTGCCCCATATTAGTGACAGCCCCTTCCAACATGAAAAAGTTGGAATTGCCATAGCCCAAACACCCTAAAGAGAGGGATAAAAGATCAAAGATGATGGTAGAATTATACAGAGAAGATAGGATTTAACAAATGAGTATGTTGCTGAATCATTACATTGATATTTCCTTTAGTCTCTAGTACCTTAGAGCAGCTAGAGATAAAAATTGTGGAATTTTAACCTATACCAAACTCTGAAATCTGTTCTACAACTAATTGTTGTGCTGTGCTTTGAAATTTATTGTTTTTTTGTATATATATATATTATTTTTACCAAAAAAAGTAAATTTTGTGGATTAAAAAAATACATTCCTTCTAGCCTCCAGTGTTTAAAGCACCTAGAAGAGAAAATCTGAGGATCATATGGTAAACATGACAAACTCTGGGATCTATGCTGTAACAACTTGTTGAAGAGGCTTTGAAAACTATCACTTTTTTCTTTCTTTACCTTGTATATATGTTTATACAATAAAAAAGTTTTAAAAAAATAATAAAATGGTAGGAGAAGTTTGTGTGTTCTTGCAGCCCCTCCTCCATGCAGGGTGGAGCCAGCCTGCGCCCCTCTGTGGGTCCCTGGCCCTGTTCCAGAGGGAGCAGAGTGGCCCCTGTGTGGACACGGAGGTGCCTCTACATCGGTCCATTTATCGGTGGCAGCCTAAAAAAGGAAACCAGGAAGCAGAGGTTTGCGCCCCTAAACCTGGCCCTCAGGCAGAGCAGCTTGCAGACAGCTGCAGCAGTATAAGAAACAGGAAGTGAAGGCAGCCTCGGGCAAAGGATCACTGCTTTACATCACACAGTAGAGCCCCCAGAGGGGAGAAGGTCAGTTTCATTCGGAGAGGAGTGGGCATTTGAATCCCTGCAAATAGGGAAACACAAGCACAGTACAGAACAAGACTCAGAAAAGGAAAAGAGACTCTGCCCCTTACATTCACCTCGGGCTAATCTTCTTGACCGAACGGCTAAACTCCGAAGGACACCACTAACAACACAGAGACATTCTTCCAAGTCTGTAAGAGATGCTTTGTTTTTTCATTTGCTTTGATTTGTTTGTTGGTCTTTTTTTTTTCTTGCTTCTGGAACCCAAGGAAATCTCTGTCATATCACTAGCTGGACAGACACTTAAGAAACAGACAGCTCAGGGACCAAGTCCCAGAGTTAACATTTTAAGATATCCAAACATCCACTCTGCAAAAGATTGTAACACGAAGAGAACCAGAAATCACGCCCATCCAAAGAAACAAGGTAGAAGTCCAGAAACCACTGAAGAAGAAGACCAGAGTTTGGACATACAGGAACAATTAAAAAAAAAAAAAACAACTTTGACTCCTAGTCCCACGTTTGAAACACCAGGAATCTCTTTCATCATGGCCCGAAAACCTCACAGAGAAGCTCATCGCTGCACGTGAAAGGCACCGTTGCTCCAAATCCACAGCGGATCAGCTGAAAATCCTCATTCGTACTTTCAACCAAAAACCTTATACCCAGGTTATGCCAGCAAACAAAAACGGGCTTTAGAAATTAACACCGAAGAGTCTAGAATCCAGATTTGGTTTCAGAATCGAAGAGCTACACACTCATTCTAGAGGGCAGAACCGGAGCAGGCCTTTGGATCAAGCCAAGCCCACAGGCCAGATGCCCCTGCAGAGACACTAGTTAGAGAAGCCAGAAGGAGTTTATCACCTGTACCTCTCCCCAGTTATGTGCGCTCATCAAGGCACTCAAGAAAAACCCTGACCCTGGGATTGATTCCAGAGAATGACCTGCTAAAGAAATTGGGGTTTCAGAGTCAAGGATCCAAATTTGGTTTCAAAACTGAAGATGTAGATTCCATGTCCAGAGAAAAAGAGAACCTGGTGAGATCTGGGAAAAAATACAAGACAAGGCACAAGAGCTCTGAGAAGACAGAGTTCAAGGCACAGAAGCTGCACAAAATATCACCAACCTCACCAGCAACTATTTCCCTGAGGCCAGAAGGAGCAGGAGTAGCAACAAGTTCAGGGTATCAGATGTCATCATCCGGAGACCCAAATCTTTCCCACTTTGCCTGGGAATGCGCTCTTCCTCTGAGCACTCTGGAAATGGTAAGCAAGACTTCAGGAGGCAGAGACAGGCCCAAGAGGCACGTCACAGCTCTCCTCACCTAGCCTGGATCTAGAGTTCAGCAGAGTTTGAGGACAGTGAAAATAAAACGAATACATATCATTTTCAATCATCACAGTGATAACTGATTCAGGCAAAAATCATCAGTGGATGTAAAACTCTCAAAATGAACGTTCTATGAAGAACTAGGTATGTATTGTCTCAAAGAATGTACCCACGGATTATTTATTACAAAAGGAAAATCGGTAAATTTGAATTGGAGAATGCTGCAGACTCCACCTTAACCAAGTGTTTGAAATTTGCTTTATCAACACTAACAGGGACTCTGGTGAGGTGCCTCCCTCCTGACACCAAGCATCTAAGAAAGACACGACATCCTTCCTGTGGTATTACTGCCAAAAGGGCGCGTAATTTAATCATAAGGAAACATCAGACACATAAAATTGAGTGACATTCTGCAAAATAACAGACCTGTACCGTTCCACAATGGAATGTATAATCGCAACAAAGGTGGAGAGATAGTATGCCAACTCAGGAAGTCTCCTGAAGACTTATCTTCTGCAGTAGGATGTGCCCCCGTTTATGTGGAGAATGGACACAAATTCAGACACCTATTTAGGCCTACAATTTGTCTCCAAAGGTACTCAAGAAACTGCTTGAGTTGAAGACCACAATAAATGAAATTAAATTCCGCTACAGAGTCTCAATAGCAGATTGGAGGTGACAGGAGAGAGAATCAGTGAACGTGAAGACACAATTAAAATGATTCAGGGCAAAGAGCAGAAAGAAAAAAGAAGGAAACAGTGAACAAAGCCTAAGAAACTTGTGGGACAGAATCAAGGGCACCAATACGGGAATCCCTGAAGGAGGAGTGACAAAGGGGCAGAAGGAGTATTCAAATAGATAAAGGCAGAAAACTTCCCAAATTTAACAAATCACATGAATATGCACATTCAAGGATCCCAGCAAACCCCAGAGAGGATAAAGTCAAAGAGAACCATGCCTAGACACACAGTAGTCAAACTGTCAAAAGTCAAAGACAAGGAGAGAGTTCTGAAAGATGCAGGAGAAAAGCAACACGTTATGTGTAAGGGACCCCAAGAAGATTAAGTGTGGTGGCTGGTGGGAGCTTATGGGGTGTCGTTGGTAGTGGAAGGTTTTTCAATCATTATGTCAATGGCCACAGATGTTTCTTTGTCTTCATAGGATGAAGTCAGGATCTAAACTTAGACAAAAAGCTCAAAAGGCACCATTCTCCCCTTGGGGATGGCAGATTTCACAGCAATTGTTGCATGTGGATTATACAAACTGAAGAGCAGGGGAAATCCTAAAATGTGCGTTCACCCGAGTCACATGCGCTGCAGCCCAGGAATGCAAGGGCAGTTCAACACATGAGGCTCAACCAATGTCATATAGTCCAGTAACAACAAAGGGGAGCGTGCACATGGTCAACTCAATTGGCGCATAAAAGGAATCTGAAAATCCTGCACCCCTTCTTGAGTAAAGCACTCAGAAAACTAAGAAAAGCAGGAAACTTCTTCAATGATAAAGAGCATTATGAAAAACTCACAGCTAATATTGTACACAGAGGTGAAAGGCTGAGAGTTTTCCCTCTAAGATCAGGAACCAGATAGGACGCCCATTGTCACCACAGTCAGTCAACATTGTACTAGGAGCTCTAACCAGAGAAACTAGGCAAGAGAAAGAAAAGGCATCCAAAATGGAAAGGAAGAAGTAAAATTTCCCTACTTGCAGATGACATGATTCTATATATAGAAAATCTTAAAAATCCACAACAAAACGACATACTAAGTGAATTCAGCAGTGTGACAGGGCACAAGATCAATGCAAAAATCAGTGTTTCTAGACACTATTAATGAACAATTTGAAGAGAATATCAAGGAAATAATTCAATTTACAGAAGCAACTAAAAGAATCAGATATCTAGGAATAAATTTAACTAAGAATGTAAAGGACTTGTACACAGAAAACTACAAAACATTGCTAAGCGAAGACCTAAATAAATGGAAGGACATTCTATTTTCAAAGATTGGAAGACTAAACATTAAGATTTCAATCCCTCCCAAAGTGATGTATTATCAGGGTTCTCCTGATAGATAGGATATACACATACACACATAAATATACACTTGTGTATGTATGTTTGTGTAATATTATATTTCACTATAGAAATTGGCTCACAGGACTATGGTGATTGGCGAGTCTGCATTCTGTAGGAGAGCCACAAGTTGAGAATTCCAAAGAGTACTTGGATGGGTTTTTCCGGAGACGCTGGTTGAAAGGAGATGGAAATTCTCTTTCTGACTGCAGAAATCATCAGCCCTGCCTTAAGACATTCAACTGATTGGATGAGACTTCGCTCACTGCTGAAGTCATCCTCCTTTGTTGATGGTAGATATAATTAGCCATAGATGTAATCAACTTGCTGACTATTTAAATTCACAACATATCCTCACAGGAATGATCTGGCCAGTGCTTGCCTCACCAAACAACGGCCGCAGATGTTTCTCTGTCTTCATATGATGAAGTCAGGATCTAAACTTAGCCAAAAATAGGGCCAAGATGACACATGAACTTAACTATCACATACCATGTACAAAAATGAAGTCTGAATGGAGTGGATCAAAAACCTAAACATAAGAAGAAAAACTATAAAACTCCTAGAAGAAAACACAGGGAAGCCTCCTCAGGACCTTGTGACAGGTAACGGGTTCTCACACTTCACACCAAACGCCGAGCAACAAAAGACAAAATAGTTAAATGATAGATGGTATTCATCATTGTGCATCAAAGGGCTTTATTATGAAAGTAGAAAGACAGGGCGGGCCACGGTGGCTCAGCAGGCAAGAATGCTTGCCTGCCATGTCAGAGGACCCGGGTTTGATTTCCGGGGCCTGCCCATGTTAAAAAAAAAAAAAAA
>PVIY010045257.1:0-19209 GCA_004026745.1 Myrmecophaga tridactyla | reverse complement strand
ACACACACACACACACACACACACACACACACACACACACACACACACACAGGCTCATCTTCCTGCAAAGCCCCAGACACAAACCATGGAGCTCCAGATGTCCACGCTGAGTGGGGGTAGAGGTGGGGGGAGCCAGGGAATGAGGTGACAGGGGCAGGAGGGAGCTGCAGAGAGAAAGACTGAGGGCACAAAACAAACCCAGAGCCGGGTAGACATTTCTCAGCCTGTTAATTTCCTTTAGTTCTGTTTTCCAGCCTCAGAAACAAGCTGGTTTCTGCCAGTCCACCCACCTCCCCCTGATTGCAGTGAGCAGCTGGTGAGCAGGGAGAATTTGCAGGGAGTAGGAGGGTGGGGTCCAGAGGAGCAGTGAGGGGACTCAGGTCTTCATTTGCTTTATAAAAGCACAGGCAAGATGCAGAGATGCATCTGAAGCTGTGACCCCAAGAAGCCCAACTGGGGATTTGCAGTCTGGGGCAGTCTAACCCTACTGGTCTGGGGCTGCAGGAGAAAGAGGGTGTGACAGGGAACATTCCAGAGGTAGGAGGGGGTGGCAGGGAAGGGAGGGGTTGGAGGGTCACTTTGGGAAGGGGCAGGGGCTGGGGAGAGGTATTGGGAGAGTGCTAACAGTGGGCTCTTGAAGGGACTTCTGCAGATAGGGGGTTGCTGACTCTACTGAGACTTGGCCTCTTCCCTGATTTATCTGCCAGCCTAGGCTCTGTTTCAGCTTTCTTGGGAGGCCTCCTGGACAGTCTCAGGTCAGATCATTGGTGGACAGGTAGGCCTGAGGTCTGTGGGTGGCCTTCCCCTTTTCTTACCATCCTTAGCCCACCTTGTTTACCGAGTGTCAGGCAGGGAGACCTCATGCCCATCCAAGTGGGCACAGCTTTTGGAATCAAGGTGGTCTGTGAATCTGGACTCTCACATTTTCTAACTGTGTGACTTTGAACAAGTGACCTAACCTCTCTGAGCCTGCTCTTGATTTGGTAATGAGGATTCAGTGAGATGGTGCCTGTGGAACATCTAACATAAAGCCCGGCACTCATTAAAAGGTTCAATAAGTGGATGTTAATATTTGTCTTATGCCTTCTAAGCACCACCCAAATGCATCCACACAAACATGCATCTCTCAATCCACAGTGCCTAGGTGGATTGGGACCTGAGCCAACAGCAGGCAGAAATGGCACGGCAGGCCTCAGCTCCGGGGCAAAAATCATACTGAGGCCTTAGACATCGATGTAAGTGACAGCTCCTAGGACTGGAAATCAGGGCATGAAGGGTGAATGGCTGACGCTGGGGGAGCACCACGTCAGTAGAGGTGAGGGTCTGTCTAAGGCTCCTGGATGCTGAAGGCCAAGCCCATCCCCACCCCTGACTTTTAGGGATCAATGAGCCTGAAGCTGGGGCTCCCCTTGGGGCCAGAGGAGGGGAGAGCTTCCAGCAACCAGTTCCTCCCCTGCAGTCTCAGACAGCCGCCTGTTGGTTCTGGAGGCATTACAAGGCTCTGACTGCCTAGGCAAGGCCCAAACAAGGAAAGTCTATTAAAGATTTAATTAGGCACTGACCACGGATGATCTTTGCTTCTCATTTCTGCCCTCCAGCCCTAGGGGAAGGGAAAGACTAGAGAAGAATGAGAACAAAGGTGAGAACTGGAAGAAGCTGGCTCTGTTAGTGAAATCCACTGTGCACCCAGCTTGGGACCAGATGCCCATATGGTTCCATTCACAGTAGACCCCGAATCTGCAGCTCAGCCCCATCAGGGCTGCACTTGGGGGACTGGCAGCTTCCTCGGTGTGAGGGGCAGCTGGGGCCCCCTCCCCGAGGCAGGAGATCATCACTCATCTTTCCATCACCCTAAAAGCCTGGTCCAACCAGCTCAGCATCTCCCTCTGTTTGACCCCTGGTACAGGAATGTCTGCTGAGCCTCCACCGGGACCTACAGACCTGTAGGGTCTTGTCTGGGCCAGGATGTTCTCATGGGGCCAAGTGTCAGCCGCACACACAGAGCGTCACTGCTCAAGAGGACCTCTGAGATCTGAATATCATTTGTGCCGCTTTGAAAGTCTTATGTACCCCCAGAAAAGCCAGGTTTTAATCCTGATTCAGTCTTGTGGAGGCAGCCGTTTCTTTTAATCCTGACTCAACATTGTATGTGGAGCCTTTCGATTAGACTATCTCTGTGGAAATGTCACACACCCAATTATGAGTGTGGCCTTTTGATTAGAGGGAGACGTGACTCCATCCATTCCAGGTGAGTCTTGATTAGTTTACTGGAATCCTTTAAAAAAAGGAAACATTTTGGAGAGAGTTAGAAACGACAGAAGGGACAGAAACAACAGAGCCAACAGGAATTTCAGAGCAGAGCTGACACAGACATCGACGTTTGGAGAACAGAGACACAGATGTTTGGTGATGCCCGGAGCCTAGCTGATACTGCCATGAGATGTTAAACAAGCCAGAACCTGGAGAGAGCCAAGGGGAGCCAAGAGATGAAGGTCAGCCCCGGAGAAGCAAAGTGAGGAGTCCCCACAGGAACAGAGGCTGAAAGCAATGGAGCCCAGGAGCAAGGGACCAGCAGATGCCAGCCACGTGACTACCTAGCTGACAGGTGCTCCTGATGCATCTGCCTTTCTTGAATTAAGGTATCTTTCCCTGGATGCCTTAGTTTGGACATTTTCATAGGCTTAGAACTGTAAACATGTAACTTATTAAATTTGCTTTATAAAATCTGTTCCATTTCTGATATATTGCAATTCTGGCAGCTTTTACAAACTAAAACAACCATTTATTCCAACTTTCCCATTTTGTTCACAAGGCAACCAAGAAGGAGGGACTCAAATAGAGTGAGTAATAGAGCCTGAACAAGTGCTCCTGAATCTAACCAGCTCTGCTCGCTGTGCTTGGCGGACCTCCCTCTGGATGAAGCTGTAGCTACCCCTATGGAGCACATCCTCACATGGTGCATACCATGAGCCAGACATTTACATGAATTCAAAGCAACCATACGAGACAGATACTACCGTGATCCCTATTTTGCAGGTGGGAGACTGAGGCTCAGAGAGGTTCAATAGCTTCCCTGAGCTAGTAAGTGGTGGAGCTGGAATTTGCAACCAGAATATCTGGCCCCTGAAACTGGGCTCTTAACCACTCTGCTGTGCGGCTTCTCTTCACCTGTAGCCTCACCTGCACCTGCCCACATTTACCCTCTCCTTTCACCGTCACTGTTTCCGTCACTATCACCTCCACAATCCATCACCTTCCTATTTCAGTCTAAGCCAAGTAATCGCCCCGGACACAAGGGCAGGCTCAGCATCATGTCACACTCCCCTTTCCCCTTTATTATCTTTGCTGTCATCATCTTCAACATCATTACGCTCACTTTCATCATCTACTTCACCATTTATAAAAACTCTAATTGCAAGTGACTCTGTACTTACAAACCAAATGCAAATTTATCTCCCGCCTTGGAAAGGAGAGGAGGGGGCATACAGTTTGAGACACACAAGTGAAGAGTACAAAAGCTAGAATGTGGAAAGGCCACCTCCCCTCTTGAACGCTTTTCTGGAAAGAGGGGTGGGAGAAGTTGTAAACAGCCAAAGAGTATCTGTTAATGGAAATTAATCAATGGCCAAAGAGATTGCTTGTCATCTTTAGATACCTCTAGAAATAACAAGTCTCCAGGGAGGGGGGCTGGAGCTCTGAGGGTAAAAATGATCAGAGGATACACTGTCCAGCTTGTACCAATAATGAGCTACGAGGAAAAGATGGAACCATAGGCAGCTTCCGCCCACTTTGAGTGTTGGCCAATATCCCATCTTCCCGAGCCACGGTAGCTCTCACAGTCCCTGGAAGCCAGCAGTAACGTTGCCCAGGAGTTTTAAAAATTGATTATTCTTTGAGTCCAAAAAGACCTCCCACCTCCCACCCCAAAATCCCTGCTGGGTGGCTCTCCGTGAGTGTTGGCTGCCAGTGGTGGCACCATCCTGCACAGGAGCAAGGGACAGGGGGCAGTGGCTTCGGGACCAAAGCCTCCACCCAGAATTCTAGCCAAGGACCCAGCGCTCCCAGGACCTGGGAGGATTTTTTTCCCCCTGGTTGTGTTTGGAATTGGCTGGTTTTCTGGGCACCAGGCCCAGCTCAGTTTAATTTTTGTTTATTTTTATGTACAGATTCTCTTCTGTTTGGGGAAGAGCTTTGTGTAAATTATTATTATTTATATGATAAAGAATAAATCACACCAAATAAAAAACCCCACAATCTCTTTTTTTCAATAGAATTACTAAATTAGGGGCTGGAAGGAACAGCCGATATGCTGGGGCTTGGTTTCAGGAAGCCGTTGGACATGGGCTCTCCCAAAATCTCCTAGTAAATGGGCTGCCTTATCCCGATGTGATGCTCTCAGCCACCCGAGGTTTACAGGGCCTCCGGGAGGAGTGAAGTGCTTCAGACCTAAGCGTGCCGGCTTCCTGGTCCTCCACACATCCCATCCCTCGGGAGAGGAGTGGGGCCTTTTTAAGTGGTTCGCTAACTCAGAATGGGGAAGGAGAGGGGGAAATGGAGGAATTGGGGATTCTTGCCAGAACCATGATCAAATACCCAGGATGAGGTGGGGGTGGGGGACATAGGAGTTACTTGAATAGTGGCATTATTACATCAGGAGAAAACGAGCCAATCATCTCTTTGCCTATTCACTGAATTTGCATGCTATGAATCTATTGGTCAGAATGTAATGAGTCAGGAGGCAGGGATGCAGGTGGGCTTGGTCCGGAGAGTGTCCCCAAGTGGCCCCCATCCCCAGCCAGGGTAGGGACCAGACGGCCCGCTCCCCCCTTACCCCAACCCCACAGGATTTAAAGTTCTGTTTGGAGACTGGAAAGGGACATGCCTAGGACAGAGAATCTCACCTGGGGCTAATAGCCTAAAGGCCAGAGGTAGGAAAAGTTGACAGGTGGGGGGTTGGGGAGGGTTGTGTTTTTTTGCAAATCTACCAGTCAGAGCTGGCAGCACTGCATACCGGCTTTTGCTGAAGCTGTGGCTGCTTCCTGGAACAGACTTTTCCTATCTGCCCATCCAAGTCCTACCTTTACTTTTTGACAATATAAACGCCATCGTGGTTAAGAGCAGAGCCTCTGGAGTCTCTTCTCAACTCCTGTTTGAAAACCCACTCTGCCTCTTAATACATGTTGAAAATTTAGGCAAGTGGCTCAGCCCTCCTGAGCCAGGCTTAGTCTTCCCATCTGTGAATGGGATAATAATAGCAATCACACACACAGACTTGGGGAAGATTGAGTGAGAAAACCCAGTGAAAAAGTGCCTAACATATAGTAAGTGCTCATTGTGGTTGTTATTTTTAACAATATTCCAATAAGCTGACCCAGATTTCCTGAACAGGGAATTAATCCCCCACCCCCACCCCCAACCGGTACTCTGGGATCAGGTGTCTATCTCTAAGGTTTTCACCTAAAGCATTTTTCACCATCTGCCCTGAATCAGTTATATATGAGTCTGGCAGTCCCTGGTCATGCCTTACACTTAGTAGGTATTCAATAAATCAATAAATATTTGTTTAAAAGTTGCCCAACCAGTCAAATTCCTAAATCGAGTGGTAAAATACCACTAAATTCTAATCTCTCTGCTGTGACTCCCAGGTAATGCCTGCTTCAGATTCTCCCCATAGACCATGGGAGGTGGGTGGGGGTCCTGGGTCGGGGGGAGGTGGGAAGCAGATGGAGCCTCTGAGGGGCTTTGCTGCTTCCAGGTTACATGAATCGATCTCTTTCTGTTGCCCCTCCCATAGGGCACTGAAAAGTCCACCTTCAACTTTGATTAACGAACAGCCGACCTCAGACATATCTGCTTGTCCAGGTCCTCATCCAGTTGGAGGAAGTTGGAACTGATTAGCTGGACTGGCACAAGGAACTGACAGTCCACGACTCTGGACGGTCTAGGAGGCCCCTCAAAAGTTGGTGTATGTAGGCAAGGAGGTCTCATGCATGCACTTACCCATTAATATCTATATGTTTTTGTGGGAAACGCTGGTCCTTTTATCTTGGCATACATTCAGCAATTCATTCATGTGTTCGTTTATTGAGGACTTACTATGTGCTAGTAATAAGCCAAATCCTATGAGGCAGTAACGACCAAGAAAGACAGACAATATTCCTGCCCAAACAGAACTTCTTCTCTAGTGGAGGAGAGAGCAACAGTAAACACACAAATAAATGAATAATTTAATGCCAGATTGTGAAAGTGATATAAAAAAACACCACCACCACAAAAATCCTGCCTGCAGGAATATAAGAGTAGGGGGTGATAGCACATGTAGAAAGAGCTCTTTTAGGCTAGCTGGTTTGGTCAAAGACCTGAAGCAGATGAGAATAAACCAGCCTCAGAAAAAAGTGCAAGGGCTCAGAGGAACTGCACTGGGACCAGGAATTCTAGGGATCTGTGCGTTTTGGGGACAAATGTCAACATGCCATTATTGCCCTTATGCATTTGTGTCTTTCCCTGAATAAAACGAGCACCCTCCTGTCACAGGGCCTTTGCACAGTCTGTCCCCTTAGCCTAAAGTACTGTTCCTCTATCTTCTCTGGTTAAATCCAACTCCCTTTAGCTCTCAGGGAAGCCTAGGGTGGGCCACCCCTTCCCCTTCACACCAGATCATTTTCCTTTGTTAGATGCTTTCAAATTATCAAGTTCCTTTAGGCAGATCCCTTATCTCATTTAGTAATTATGCATTAATTCCTGTGCTTATTTGATTAACATCTGACTTCCCCACCAGAACACAAACCTCCGGAAAGCTGGGATATTGTCTGTATCCCTCCCTCTCAGCACAGTTCCTGGTACCAACAAATAAATACTTGCTGAATATCACTGTGGGTGCTGGAGTTAGCTCTGGGCCCAATGGCTCAGCACCCCCAACCCCACATTGGGTAGCATGGAAGGGATAAGATGGGTAAGGGACTCAAAACCACCTGCTAGTGGGGCCTGGGAGAAGAGTTTGGGATGCTCAGCCCAGGAGAAAGGCTTCAGGGGACAATAGTGGCAGTCTTCCAGGGGGGCTGACCTGTGCCAGAGGAAGGACCAGCGGACCTGGAGGCAGAAGATTGAGGCAGGGGGTCTCCTTCTGGGCAAGATCTAATAATGAGAACTTTGAGGGATGGAGCACGTGCCCATCCTTGGAGGTCTATCAGAAGAGATCGTGGGGCCCCTGGAAGTCTTGGTTCCAGGGCTGAGGAATTGTGACTATGGGTGCCCGAGAGGATCAGGACCCCAGGTTCCCCTCAGGCCAGTCTTCTCAGGAGTAGAATGGGCCCCCAGGCTCTCAAGGGGAACTGCAGGGCAGGATCCAATCCGGACTCTCGGTGGCCGCTCCTCCCCCTCTTCCTAGCCTTTCCCTGCAAGGGCTGGGAAGGAGGGGAGGAGAGGAGGATGGGAGGCTCTTGTGTACTACTTAAGTGGCTCCCCAGCTGGAGCAAACTATGCATATTTTAAGCTGAGTTTACAGACAATGGATCTTTCTAGGACTTGCAGGGGAAGGAAGCTGAAATTCAGGACCGTTCTGTGAATTCCCAAGTTCTTTGTGTCCATTGTGTGGAGAACAATGCTGTTTGTTCAGCACAAGCACTCAAGGTGGGGGCTGGGGGGGGGTGAGAGTCTTGGAGTCTCGGAGTCTTGGGGCTGCTCAGGGATGGGAGACCTTTTCAGGGGAGGCAGGAAGCTGGAGAGGCTGGGAGTAGGACACTGGGAAGAGGGGAAGCCGCAAGTCTGGTTGGGTGAGGCCACCCTGAAGAAAGGATCTCTTTCCCTCCACACCTCCTCACCCTTCCCTGGGGATTCTAAGCCTCAGAAGCTTCTGACCTTGACTTGTCATCCAAAGCCTGCATATTATGGGAGGCAGAACAGAGCTGTCCCATCTACCACAAAGGTAACCTTGGACCAGTTGCTTCCTGCTGAGACCTTGCTTCTTGCTGGCCTAAGATGGTCTCTCATCGCTTGGATCTCTATCAGCTTGGTCCAAAGCTGGTCCCCCCTCCCCTACCTTACCCCCAGTCTCACCAAACCCCCAGTCTCTGTCCCAGAGAGATGCACCGTCCTGGTCACTGGTGGAGGCTGTGAATCCGCAGAATGAGAGATGTGGCTCCAGCTTAGGTCTTAGAACTTCAAGACTTTCCCCACTTACTGAGGACCTAAGCAACTGCTGAACTCTGTGCATATATTCTCCCATATTGCCTGGATACAAAGCCCTGCTTTCCCACTAGCTGAGTCTTCTTAACCCCTCTGAGCCTCAGTTTCCCTTTTGTAGAAGAGACGTGACAGTAAAAATCTACCTCCATGGGCTATTATGAGGCTTAAATTCGACCTCTAAAGCAATGTCTGGGAGGGGCCTAGGACTCAATATATAATTAATTTCTTGATTTTTCACTAAGGAAATTGAGACTCAGAGATAGTAGGTATTTTACCTAGCATCACAGAGAATAATTTAGGGTATTAGAGTTCAAACTCGGACTGACTGATTCTGGACATGAGCAGCTGACCATCACTGGCCGCCTGCAGAGTTGGGACTGATGCCCGCCCCCAGCCCCTCCTGACTTTCCAACAGCTCCTGTCAACTCCCACTCCTCGCTGAGCTTCCTTCCAAGTGGGGTCGCCTGCTCGGTCAGGGCCCGGGGCTGACACTCTCCTGTAGCCCTTGTCACAGTCCTGCCGTAAATTGGAGGCCTGTCCCTACAGCTGCCCAGGCAAGGCAGATAGCACCCTCTACGTGGGGGGCGTGAGGGTCAGCGCCACCCTAGTGCTCGGGGTGGAGTTCCCAGGCAGAGCCGCTGCTCCTGGCCTCTGAGCTGCGGCTTGGCTGGTGCTGGGGAGAGAACCTGAACCTGGAGGCCCTGTTGTGCTTTGAAGCTGGCGGCCCCTCTGGGAGCCCATTCGACCCTTAAATCTTCTGAGATGGAGCTGGGAGAGGCACAGGTCCGTAAGCCCAGGCAAAACCAGGAAGGAGGCAGCAGAGGCCTGGGCTGGGGTGGGGGCTGGGGGGTGCAGGAGGCTGTTGCCCACAGGATGAGAGGAGGGGCACTGAGTCATGGCTCCTTCCCATCCCTGTCTCACTCCTCCGTTCACCCTGGTCCAGCCTCACCCACCCCCACGCTTCCCACCCATCTCTCTCTCTGGTCCTTGGAGCTCTACTGAACAAGAAAAGGGAGAAGAGAAGGATGGGGGAGAGAGAGAAAGAACTGGGGTGCAGGGGCGTCCACTCTGTTGGCGCTAAACGCTTCTTGCTCTATGAATGAAGGTGATGTGGGTTTAAGGTGGAGGAGGCGGGGAGGGGGGAAGCACTGGGTAGGGCAGTCTGTGATGGGGTTGCCATGGGAACAGCAGCCTGTCAGGAGCCCTGTCTTCAAAGCCGAGGTGCGCGTGTTGCAGGTTCCTGGGGGAGGCGGGTGGTGTGTGTGCGCGTCTGGGGTGGGAGAGCAGTTCTGATGGGAGCCCCCTGGGACTTCGGCTCCTGGATTCCAGATCAAAACCCCAACCTGAGAGGGAAGTGGCATCGTGGGATGCTTCCTGGCAGACTCCCCTCGGCCTCAAACCTTCGCTAGCTGAGTGTAAAGCAGGGGTGGGGGAGGCTGCGATGGAAATCCTCTGCCAACACTAACCTCTTACATTCAAATGGGGCCAGAGGGAAAAGCGCCCTTACCGGGTGGGGAAGGCGTGAGGGAATAGGGGGTTTGCTCCGTCCCTTAGGCCTGGATTAGGGTCGGGTCCTGCACTGACACGGTCTCCGAGGCCTCCCCAGGTGTGCCGCGGAGCCTGGGAATGCGGCTCGGAGACAAGCCCGCTGGGCCGGGAGAGAGACCTCCCCTGCACTGTCACTCCCCCCTCCCCCGACCGTGACACCCAGGCCCTCTGGCCACTAGGGGGGGCCGGGGCCCAGCATCCAAGGTGGCCCCGTGCGAGGTGAGGCTGGGGTGGGGCCTCACTGGCACTTAGCTTGTATGGGGTCAGTTCAGCTTATTCGCGTCCCAGCTAAGTCCGAGGGCTTTTGGAAAACATACCCCCGATGGGGCACTCAGCACGCGGGCG
Organism: Myrmecophaga tridactyla; assembly: GCA_004026745.1. Taxonomy (NCBI): domain Eukaryota; kingdom Metazoa; phylum Chordata; class Mammalia; order Pilosa; family Myrmecophagidae; genus Myrmecophaga; species Myrmecophaga tridactyla. The sequence continues at coordinate 9,132 of PVIY010045257.1, read as the reverse complement.
CTGCCAGTTCAGGCTCAGACTTCTTGGGCTCCATGCCCGGATGCACCATCAGGCCAGGGAACCCCAACCAGAGACCACGGACCAATTCAAAGCAGCTCTTAAGCCCCCACCTCTGGCCAGCACTGTGCTGGGCACTGCAAGCGATTCTGAATCTAGTGGTGGGGGGCGCTTCCGCAGAGCACGGCAGCAGTTAGAAACCCAGGCACTGGATTGTGAAAACCTGGGTCTGAATCCTCATTTTGTTATTTCTTACTGGGTGTCCTTGGGCAAGGTGCTTCATTCGAGCCTCAGTTTCCACAGCTGCAAAATGGTGATGATAATATTAGTAGCCAGCTCCTGGAGTTATGGGGAGGAGTAAATGCAAAAAGGCGCTTAAAGCTTTTAGCGCAGTGTCTGGCGTGTAGTGAACCCTCAATTAAGGGTTAATTAATAACAATAACTATTGTTATTAGGGAGAGCCTTGATAAGTGCTGGTATGGAGGTAAGAACAAAGTCACAAGGGATTATGGAGGAAAGGAAAAAAACAATCTGACTCAGAGAATCAGGAGGGCTTCTTGGATGTGGTGCCTCAAGAAACAATATGATATCTCTGGCTGGAGAAGACGGAAAGGGTATACCAGGTAGAAGAAATTTCAGGGAAGAAAGGCGTTTAGGGCTCTTGCTTTATTTTTTGTCTAATCCTTGCAGCATAAATTGGCAGCCCAGGCCCTCTCTTTCTTACATCCTTATTTCCAGAGGCTCTCCCACCCACGAGAAACCCTGCTCTAGGCTCTCTCCTCCCACTCCTCCTCCTCTTCCTTTTTCTCCCATCCCCACTTCTTTCCTGATCCTACTGTCCCTTCCTCCTTCCCTGTAAGGAAGCCAGCCCAGAGAGAGCAAGAGACACCAATGGTGACCACTGCTCGGGGACGGCTTGGGCAGTGGTTCTCAGTACCCCCTCACCTCCCCACTATGGGACATTGGGCAATGTCTGAAAACATTTTTGGTGGTCACAACTTGGTGTGGTGGTAGTGAGCTTCTAATAGATGGAGGGGTCAGTGATGCTGCTAAACATGCTATGATGCAGAGGACAGACCTCCACAACAATTATCTGGTCCAGAATGTCGTTATTGCTGAGATTGAGTAACCCTGGCTTAGATGGAGAACTGCAGTTAGGGAGAAACTCATTCCCCTGTCAGGCTCTGCTGCCCTACCTCCAAATCCCGAGCTCAGAGTCTCTGATCCCCCTCCCGGTCTCTGCCCATCTCCTAGTCCTGTCCTCAGTGTCCCCTGGCCTCGCACCACTTGTACTGCCCTCCCCACACCCCTTCCCAGGTCTTGTCCCCCTCTTTATCCTCTGCCTGGGCAGGGGCTGCAGCGGGAGTCAGCCTGCAGGCTGCACGAGGCTTCGGAGACCCAGCTGCCTGCTGCACTTGGTGCTTTCTGCCTACTGATTGGCCGAGGCTACTGTTTCCATGGTGATCCTGGCAAAGCCCAGGCCCCCCCCTCCCAGCCCCCCCAGGAGCCCTATTCAGTGGCGAGAGCAGCGACAGGCAGGTTAATAAAACAGGAGCCAGCCGCGTGAGGAGCCAGGCTGTGGGCCGAGGTCCCGGCGCGGTGGCCCACTCAGAGGAGAGAGGGAGGGATGGGGGAGCAAAGAGCCAGGTGCTTCTTTGCTGCCCAGCCAGCACCCTCCCCACTCCAGCCAACAGCGGAAACTCACTGCGGGGCCTGGGGCTGCCCCAGCCTGGGGGTCAGCTCTCACGTGCACCTTCACACGGTGGTCTCTCTGGGCAATGTCCCCTCCCCCTTCAGGGCCACTGGACCCTGGAGCTGGAATGAGAGGAGTCCCGGCGTTGGCGATCGGAGGGAATAGAGATGGGGTAAAGGAGAGAAATGGCAAAATGAGAGGTTGGAGTGGGAATCAGGAGACTGAGGTGAGATGGGGGTGAAGGGTGAGTGGGTTCGAGGTTGGGCATGGAGGAAAAGATGGAGAGAGAGAAGGAATGAGTTGGATGAGATGGATGATGGGGTGGGTCTGGGGGTCCCTGGGATGGATGATAGGGAGGGGCTGGTGGAGTGTGCAAGGCAGAGATGGGGATGAGGTTAAAGGTAGAAGGTGAAGGCGAGAAATTAGGATGGGAGCTGAGATTGAGATGAGAAAGAGTCGGGTGGGAGGGGAGATGGTGAGGCAGTGAGGAAGAGTGAAATTGGGCATCTCTAGTAGATAGGCATGGCCTCTAACCTGCCCACCACTTATCCTCAGCACAGGGCCTGGCTCAGTTAGGTGTTCAGTAATGAGGCGCTTGTCACATAGTAGGTGCTCAATACATGCTTTTGAAATGAATGAACGGGGTGGAAACTGGTGGGTGGTGGATGCTGGGAACAAGCTCACTCTAGTGTCAATTAACACAGCAACACCAATGCCTCCTCCCCAGCCCCATATGAACACTGTGTGCTTAGTGTGTGCTCTGTGCCAAGCTCTTTGCATGGATTGCTTCATTCAGGTCTCCCAACAATCCTTTGCAATGGGTGCTGCTACCATTTGACAAGAGGTTCAGTGAGGTTGAGTAATAGTCCAAGGTCACACAGCTCTGAATCCTGCCTCAGATATAGTGGACACAGGGTCAGCTTCTCTTTATGGAGTACTTGGGACCGGAGACCTGAATCATGCAGATTGGTAGCGAGGGAGGGCAGAGAGTTCTGTGCATAGCGACTCAAGAGTCTGGCTGTGATGCTGAGCTGAGTGTCAGGGCCCTGGATTGCTCATTCACTTAGTCCATGACTCAGTTTTCCCAGCTGGTGGAGATGCTGGTTTGCTGTGGCCTTCCACCGCGTTGCAGTCATAGCCCCACGTGGTGGACACAAACCCTATAGCAGCTCCCATAGCATGATCCCTGATGTCACCTAACTAGCTGTTTGAGACAAATGGGGGAGCCCCGGAACTGGCACCCCAAGATCTGGAGTTGAAAAGGCTTTGGAATAAAATGGATTAACTTGGCTCTGCCACCTGAGTTATAGCCTTGGACAGATGACTTAACTTCCCTGAGCCTCAGTTTCCCCATCTATGAAATGGAGAAAACAATACCTCCTAGGGTGGTGATGTGGATTAAAATGAGATGACAGCTGTGAAATGCCTGGCACAGGGTGAGTTCTCAGTAAAAGCCTGCCTTCTCCGTGTCTGTATTGTCATCGCTTCCAGAGCATTCAGTGTGAGAGTGGAAATTGAATTTCATAGGCCTGGAAAAAGACGTGGGATGGGTAAGCCCCACCTGGTGAGGACAGACAAGGAGTAGATGGAGCCAGGCTAAAGGAATGAGGGAGAATTCCACCCCATCCTGCACTCCACAGCCTTCTCCCCAGCCCTGGCCCGAGAGAGGGAAGGCCACAGAGAGAGAGAGAGGCCGAGCCTTGGAACAAGAGCGCCTAGCCTGGCAGGTCCACTGCCCAGGCCTGCTGCCCCTCCAGCCTGTCTGCGGCCACTTGCCTCTGGGAGGGCACAGCCGCTTGGAGCCCAGGCCTGGGAGGGCAGAGGTGGCTGCAGCAACCTGAGAACTTGATAAACCATTAATTCTTAATAAACGACAGGCTGTGCATTATTTAACAATAATGATACTTTCTGTTCCATTATAGATTAAAACACCGGCCTCTTCTTATTAATCCCACATTTCAAAAGCTTGTAAATCCTGCACAGCCAGAGGAGATAAAAGCCGGCTCATCCGCATCCCAGGGCTGACATGCCCACACTGACACACCAGCTCAGCGGCCAGGTCTGTGTATGCACACGCATGTGACCACTGGCCCAACTAGAGCCTGGTTTCACAGACAGGAGTGCGGCTGTGGGTGTGGGGCTGCCCTACCTCTGCCCACCCACTTGCCTGTCTCTGAATCGCCTCTCCATCTCTCATTTTTGTTTCTCTCTTTCAGCGTTTTTTGGTCTGATTTTTTTGTTTTTCCATTTCTTTCTGTTCATCTGGGCTTTTTTCTGTCTGTCTTGCTCCTTCTACTCTCTTTATATCTCCCTATCTCTGCTGCTTCTGTCTCATCTCTCTCCTTTCTCACCTGGTAATCTCTCTTTTACACACACACACACACACACACCACCCTGCCTCTCCTTCTTTTGCCTTCCCACCACTCAACCAAACAGACCCACAATATACACAGCCTCTAATCCCTAAGTGGTCTTTGCCTAAGGAGGAGCACAGAAAACAAGCATAGGGGCGGCAAGCCTCAGATGAAGCAAGCGGGGGGCTTCTGGGCCAGCCCTCTGGATACACTCCAAGAGCTGTACAGGAGGCATCCAGTGCATGGTCCGCTGATGCTCAGAGCTCCTCTGTGTCACCTCCAGGATCTGTCTACATAACCCCCAGGGACTGGGAACTCACTACCTTTGAAGGCAGCCTCTCTCATCACTGCAGAGAGCATCTCAGTATTCAAGAGCTTCTTCGGTGGAGCCCGTGTTCCTTTCCAGACTCCTTCTGGCATGTGGCAGGCCTTTGGGAATCTGAAGGTTGCTATTCCAGGCCCTGAGGCCCCTAGTCTCACCAGCTGAACACCCCTGTCCTTCCCTGAGGTCTCAAGTGTCGAGCATCGAGTCCTCTTTCCATCCGGGTTCAGCACTAACACTAGCTCAGGAAACTAGTAAGGTGGTTCCGAAGCTGTGATCCCTTCCTGTGGTGTGGCCAGAGCAGAAGCCAGCTTGACCTTCGGGATCAGAAACTATAGCTGAAGGTTTGGGAAGAAAATTCACTCTGACCTTGAATGGCCCTCCCAAGGTCATTGAAAAAATAATGTAATGGCAGAATCTGTCATCATTTACTGAACTTTTACCACATGCCAGGCAACCTGTTAGACTCTTTACATCCCTTTTCTAGTTCAATCCTATAAGATTTATTCCATTATTATACCCATTTTACAGATGAGGAGACAGACTTGGAGTGATTGTGTCGACTTGGCCAAGACCACACAGCTAACTCGTGGGTGAACTCGGCACCGCCTGACTCCGGAACCCTCGCTGCTGACCTCGGGACGCTCTCCCTGCCATTTAGCACTGAAGTGTCTTTCTGGCCAACTGGGTCCGAAAAGTCAGAGGGACTAGTGTCTCTGAAGCTAAACACTCTCTCTGGGATGGAATTAAAGATGCCCCCCCCGGGTGGGATCTCCAGGCCACGGGGCAGATCAGATGGAGGCTCTGGAAGCTCAGTTGCCCTCGCTGGACGTTTCTTCAGGTCAGGGAGGAGGCGGTGCCTGACATTTGCTGGGCCTGCCCACCTGCCAGCGCTGGTGTCCCCTTCCAGCCTCCCCACGAGGGAGTGGGGTCAGCGCATTCGCCCCATTTTAAAGAGGGGCAAACTGGGGCTCAGAGCCTGACCACGAAGCTTCTCAGGAAGGGGTGAGTGTGTGTGTGTGTGTGTGTGTAGGAAGTAAATGACAGAGGAAGAAACCAGACTTGGGGAGGAGAGGGAAGCAGCTTTATTCTCTTTTGAAATGTACGGATGGGAAATTTAACTTGATCCCTTGTGGCTTCTGGGCCAATCCCCGAGTGAAGTCGGATCGCTTTTGTAAAGGAAAATTTTATCCATTTTCTGGTTTTTATGGGGCTTCCTCAATGAGCAAAACCTCTCCTGTTGGTGCTTAGAGAGGATTTCTCTGCGTGGCCCGCAGTGATGCCGTGTAATCTCCCCAAAAATATGGTACTAATATTCGCCGGGTTAGGGTTAGTTATTTTTATGTCTTTGTCATTTTGTTTCTTGGCAGCTCTTTCTGCCGCCTGGAAAGGACGTGGTGGACACTCTATTTCCAGAGCCATATTTTTTAATTTGATCAAAGCAAATTTCACTCGTTCTCTGTATAAATTATTTAACTCATTTCTTTTAGGTTAAATGTCTCAATAGGAAGATAGAAAATCTTTCCATCACATTTTCTTCCAGGATTTTAATCAGCTCCTCTAGATGGTATGAGCTTTGTTCTCAGTCTTCCATCCTTCTCTGTCTTTAAGTCTCTCTCTCTCTCTCCTCTCCCTCTCTCCCCATCTGCTCTTCTCCATCCTCTAGCCGCACCGGCTCCGAGGTCCTATAGCCCCGTCCAGGTTTCCATTCCCAAATGCCTCTGGGTGGGAAGGGGCTGCAGGGAACGGGGGCTGAAATTGCAGGGCCCTGCTAGCATGCCCTGAACTCCTGCAGGTGGAAGAAGACACCAAAAGCCACCCTGCCTTCCTTCCACTATGGCTCACGGTTTGGCCAGCAGAGTGGGGGCTAAATTCCAGGTCCTGCTTGCCCCCCTCGGCCTGGTCTCTTTGTAACATGTCCATAAGTTGCTGCTCCAGCCTCTTCTAAGACCGTGTCCCCGCCCTCCTCACCCCCCTCTTCCTCCAGGGCTGCCATCTCTTGCTGGACTTAAATGTAAGAGCCCCTCTTCCCAAATTCCGCAGCTCTGTCTCCTAAGGAACACCTCCTGTCCTACTCAATCCATTGCCCCTCATCCCGGGCCGGCTCCCTCAGTGCCTTATTTCACACCTGCAGCCCCCTCCCCTTGGGTCAGAGGCCCCTACTCTGATAATGTGCAGGGCTGGGGGAAACTGAGGCAGAGGTGTGGGGGCTGAGAAGTGGTGCTGCAGAGAAGCCCCCCTCCAAGAGGCTCTGCCAGGGTCCCAGGCCCCTTGGGTGCAGCCCCATCCCTGGCCCCAGGCACTGCCAAGAGCCTCTAGCGGAACAAGCTCATGACCCCATGAACACACTCGCTCGCTTCCCTCACATCACATTGTTTCAGCCAAGAACAAGTCTCCAGTGGGAATTCCCTTTCCTCTTACTTTTAAAATATACAGTAATTAACAAACTAATGCTATTAACTGCGACAACGAGGAAATTACAATAAAATCGCTGCAGAGTGCACGAGCGGTGGGTCTGGGGCCGGTGGGTCTCGGCTCAGTCTGGGAGGGTGGGACCTGGTCCGGGCCCAGCTGTCCCCATCTCAGCCGCTGTGGGGTCTTCTCAGGCAGGGAGACTTCTGCAGGGGCTCGTGAATCCTCAGCAGGTCAAGCCGGAGCTCAGGCACAGCTGCTCCATTTCCTGCGCAGGAAGAGTCAAGATCCCGGCCATTCTTCCAGCCCTGGAGCTTTGCTCAAAAGAGCTCCTTGAATAATAGGGCTGTGGCTTGCTGCTGACCCGGGCACGTCTGCAAGGACAGGGCCCCTGCCCCAGAGTGGGCCCAATGGCTTCCCTTCAGGGTTACCAAGACTTCCAAGGGATGGAGCTCAAAGAAAGACTGGGGGGTGAGCTGCTGCTTTCTCTCCCTGAGACTTCTGTACCGTGACCTCCTGGTCTGGCCGTGTGGAAGCTTGTCCTTTTGTCTGTCTTCCTTCCAACACAGTCAGGCCAAGAGTTTCCTCTCAAGAGAGATTTTGCTCAGAAAAGATTCCAGGAAGGAGTGAGTCTGTTGTTGTCTTATTGTGTGGAAGTCTGTTTCCAGTCTAACTTGAGTCCTTCATGCTGCAGCCTGGTGCAAGTGCCTCTGGTAAGTTCCCGCAAGCCCTGTCCAGCCCCGCCTCCCCTTCCCAGTTTTTACAACCTGCCCCCATTAGTCCTTTGAATCCCCTCCCTCCATGAGGCAACCACAGTCACCAGGCATAGCAACCTGTTCTCATTCTCCCTCTCTAGACCTTGTCTCCCAGAGGCTACTCATCCCTTTGCATACCAAGAAAATGTCTGCTCAGAACTTTTAGAAATTCTGTTAAAAAACCAACAAAGAAGTGTATGCATTTCCCCATTTCATAGACATGGAAACCAAGGCCCAGAGAGGTTAGCCGACTTGTTTGTGATCAAACAGCAAGAAGCAGCATCAGGACTTGAACTCTGGGCTATGTTTTACCATGTTTCTACCTTCCTTGTCTTTTCTTGGCTCTTAAGGGAGTGGATATTTGCAGGGAGAAGAGATAAATCCAAGTTCCCTCTCTCTCCAGTTCTTTGTCAGCATACCTCCTGAGGAGGTAAATATACAAACAAAGAAGATGACATCTCAATTTTTCTTTTACCAGAGCATTATGAACTGGGAGCTATCATTGTGCAGATACTACACACGGGGAAACCAAGGCTTGGAGAAGCGCGGGGACTATGCCCAGTTCACATGGCTGGTGGTGACAGAGCCAGAACTTAAGCCCAGTTCAGTCTGGCATGAGAGCGCATACCTGCCCTTAGCACTTGCCTGAAGAGTGAGATGCAGTCTGACTTGAAGTCGGCAGCAGTGAGTCCAGCCAGGGTGGGTGGCGAGTCCTAGAGCCTCATTAGGAGAGAAGCTGCCACATGTGTCAAAAACCCCAGCCGCCCTGCCAGCCCCACTCGAGCTTCCAGTGCAGCGTAAACAACCTCACTAATTCACCTAACTTGATCACGTTACGGTGATAGATTTCCCATCATTACTCCTGAGTGAGTGACAACCTGCTCAGACACTTGCCTTCCCTGCCGCCTGTGGAGAGTTTCGGAAATCAGAATGCTTTGCTCCCCAAGTTGATTTCAACTTGTCCCAAAGTCATTTTAATTGGTGAAGCATCAGAGGCCATTTCGGTGAATTTTGGAGAACCATTCCGCCAGCGCTGGGCTGGGGGTGGGTGGGGGGCGTGGGCTCGATTGCCACCCTGGCCCTCGGGTGGCACCTTCCCCTCCCCTGATTGGTCAGGAGCCCGCGCTCCACGCTCTATTTTCGCGCTTCTTGCTGAGGTTCCTACCGCTGGTTCCTGAGGATAACAAGATTCATTTTCTCAATGGCTCTGACAGATAGGATTGTTATTGTTATTACACTCATATACCACCTTTCCTCCAAGGAGCTTAAGGCGCTTTACAAATTTGAAAATTATCTAATAATCTTCCAGCAACCCTGAGAGAGGGGGGGAAGCGGCAGTTAGAGGCTGTGCAGTACAGCCCGAGAACCCCGCACCTGCACCCCCGCAGTCAGGGGGTGGGGCACCCGGGGCTGGAGGCCTCCCTGGGGTCCGGCTCACCCTGTGGAAGGGGGAAGGGGAAGATGCCTGCGTGGGGGGAGGGCGAGAGAGGAAGGGAAGAAGGAAGGAAGAGAGGGGGGGAGACCCAGCTCCAAAGGACAAAATGCAATGGGAGGGAGCTGAGGCAAGGAGAGTTTTCTTTAAAGACACAAGAAATGAGA
>PVIY010045256.1:0-19204 GCA_004026745.1 Myrmecophaga tridactyla | reverse complement strand
AAGAATGTCCTTTCACTTTCACAGTCTGGTTTCCAGTTGCTAAATCTTTCCTTCATTTTGGAAACAACTTGTATTATGGTATCTTCTGTTTACTCGGTATATAATCCCTTAGTTTGTCTATCACCAATACCTTAACATGGATAGAAACAACTGCCCTTCATAGTGAACTAAGGTGCAAAATATCCTTCAGAAATCATTGTTGAAGTTCCATGTTAAATTGTTGAGTTCACTGTTTATTAGTAAATAAAATAGCTTCTGCAGTTAAACTTTTAACAGTAGAATGCAGCCTTCTCCATGATGGTGACATGATGCTTTTTCAGTTAGTGTCCTGTATGCCTTGGGATACCAGTCTTAATTTCAAGGCTCCTCACACGTGTGCACTATTTGCCTTCCACCCATAGTGGGAACTCCATTTCTGGATAATGGTAATATATATTAATGATGATTAAACAGTTGTCTTTATTTAACAAATTTCAGTTGTCCTTTTATAGACGGAATGGCTAGTTGTGAAGTATGGGGTCGTTCTGCTTTTCATTCTGACAAAAAGTCATCACTGGGCTCTCAACTTTAAAGATAAATAGGTGCTCCTGTAGTTTCAGTGGATTGGAATTTTGGGGGCAAATGTTGACATATTTTCCTTTAGTTATTGATCTCTGTCAGAATTTCTAACAGGAATGTAACTTTGGCATGAAGTATACTCTATTTTGTCATTCAGTGAAAAATGAAGATTGGTACTTTGGATGTAAAACATCTTTTCCCTATGTAGTTCATTTATTTCTCCAACTCTTGTTATAAAATATGATTCTATTAATATTACCAGTCAGTATGCCACGACATAAAATTTTCATTTTGAGGGTAGTAGAATAGCAAAAGCAAAGTTATTTTTCCTTGAATTTTGCTAAATCAATGAACAATAGCCTTGCGAAGTATTTTCTGATGTGGCTCACACTAATGAATCTTATTAATGAGGTCATTGCAACTTTCACATTAACTCTCTTGATTTTGACCCTCAGTGAGAAAGGGAAAAAATAAAATGTGGTAATTCAACTCTCTGATTTCTCATTAAAATCTTCAAAGTGATTTCCTTTTTCCTTCTGGTTCTCCTGTAGTGAAATGAGACAAGACTGGGTCATAAATCCATGTATAAGAAAGGTATGAAGTGACAAGAGAAGTAGCTGTTTCTCAAAGTTTCATACACATCAGATTGATGAATAGCCTGTGTTCCAGCTTAATAAACCTGTACAACAGTTTTGAAACCAAGAAATGAAGAAGAGGTAACACTATGCCATAAAACTGATATAAATCATGTGCTTTCCTATTTTGTACTTAACTAATGATATTAAAACTAAACTTTCTTAAAGCTAAAATATGTTTAAAAGATAGGTATGAAAAGACAGGAAAAGTTATACCTAAAGTGATTTTATTGCATCATTAAATATAATTGGAAAGAAAATTAGGATCTGTTATCATCATTATATGAATTTTGGATAAGTAAGAGTTAAGTCATGGCTAGCAGTGCTGAATTAAATATGCTTAATGTTGTTAGGTAATATTTCACTAGTGTAGCTATGTTTTAATATAGTAATAATTCATCAAATACATAGGTTTTCAGTTGAAGCATATCAATTCACTGTTGGGTAATGTGTTATTTAAACTTAGCAATGTATTTTTAAAAGACACATTCATGGTTAATTGCTAAATGTTCTGCAGAAGCCAGTTTTTCTCTATTTTTCTTTACATTATAAAATACTGAGGGTATGGATGATGTGCTGACTGAAGGACTGATGGCAGTAAGTACTGAGGTTTTCCAAGACAAGTCACATGCCCCAATGAGCAGTGTATTTTCAACAGCAGTTATGAGGAAAGCTATGGCCCTGACTCTACCTGTGGTACGGTTGTGTTCCCAGAGATTGAAAAAGCTTCACTGTTTTAAATATTTGAATTATTACACTGTGTGTTACAAGGTTATAATTTAATTTATGGAAATTCAGTGTCCTGGGATGGCACATATTTTAAAGTATTCTTAGTTTGTTTACCAGAGCATGCCACTGATAGTTTGTCTATCTGTTATTCAGCATAATTTGTGCTTATTATGCAATCTGAAATAGGGAGCCAAAACAGAAAATACATGTATGGAAACTATTGTGTATTAACTTGCATTCATTTAGTATTTAACACAATTTTCCCCTTAAGTCTACTATACTATTTCATATTGATTGTTTCTATTTATTGTAGTTTCACATTAAAAGTAATATTTATAATTCCTCATAATATTTAAACATTTGGCCTCAATATGAAGAATGAAAAATGAAGTAAAAGTTCCTAAATTAGTCATCTAAAATTTTTTTTCCCTTAGTTTCCCTCACAAAACCAGAGGATTGATAAAATAGTTTTAATGGTGCAGTGCCATTGACATTTTTTTCTGATGGGTTGGGCTTTGTAGAATTGAAATCAAGTCACTGAAATAACTATTAAGCTTTTGATATTTTGAAAATTTTACAAAAATTTTAAAGTGTTATAGTTCTTATATAGATGTTATTAAATTGTCTATCATAATTGTGTTTTCTTTTCTTTTCTTTTCTTTTTGGCGTGGACAGGCTCCAGGAATCAAACCCAGGTCTCTGGCATGGCAGGTGAGAATTCTGCCACTGAGCCATCATCACACCAGTCATTCTTTTTAATTTTGTCTGTTTTATTGTTATTGGGATGGTGTAAAGATCTCCTTTGAGTTCTTATATATCAAGAAATATATAAGTATGTTAAGAATCTATTGATAATGAATATGTCATTTAGCTGAAACTGATTCCTGGTTTATTTGTTCTATAGTAATTTTTAGTTTAATTTTTTCTTTTTAAACATTTTACTCTTCTCCAGTTTTGGCCAAACTTGAATTAAAGCACAGTTACACATTTGGTTCTTAATTGAACTGTATGTTAGAATGATATATAGAATAATGCAGTATTTTAAAGAAAAACTAGTACTTCCAATAATATTGAACACATGCTCAAATACATGCAGAAAATAAACACGAATGCCCAGAACATTTTCTTCCTTACATGCTTTAGAGAATTTAATCAAAAAACACAATTGCAGCTATAATGCGAGTTCAGCAAATAAGTTGCAAATAATATTAGTTTAAGAAATGGTTCAAGAGCTTTGTAAAATGAAGAGGCTGTGTTACAATTTTTAAAATAAAATTGAGGCCCAAAATCCCAAAATTTTAAATCAGACATTTTCGGAATTGTTTGGAAAGATTTCAAAAGCTTATGTTTGGCCTGGATTTTCACATAAAAACTACTAGGCACACAGTCACTTTGAAATAGTGGAACATTCTTATTACTTTGTACTTCAGATTCTCATTTATAAAATAGCCTTACCACATAGCATCATGCACAAAATTACGAGATCACACCTCAGAGATAGAAGCTATTGTGAGGTAAAAATTTGTTTTTAGTTAGCTCCACATGTAAAGTGTATTTGACAAAAGTGTGACTTGACGTCCATTAAAACAAAAAAGTCTCTGCTGAAAAAAGATTCCTCAGCATCTTGTCCAAGTGTCTGTGCATTAATCAGACCCATACTTGTGGGAGATTCTGACTTTTGTCTAAGAACTTTCTGAATATTTAAAAGTTGTTTTGTGTTGTGAAAATCACAGATCCTTAGTGCCTTGAATCTGCAAACGCCTTCATGTTTTCTCTGCCATGCTGGTCCCTGCAGTGGGAAAGAGCATGTTTCAGGGAACACCAGGGAAGATATTGGAAGAACTCAGGACAGGAGACAAAGAGTGCTCTCTTCCTGCCCCCAGGATGATGCATTCTCAGCACCCTGGGTGTGAAAGAATGCATTAGTTTGAGCCTTACTGCTCTTGGTAATGATGTAGCTTTTAAAGTAGGGTTTTAAAGGACCTTTTCTTGGAGTTATGGGCAATCCATTCAGGACTGCTATAGGATTACCCTCACAGACAACTCTAAAAACTATCTCAGTTATATTTTGTGTCCTACCAGGTTCACACATGATTAATTCTTGGCCTTGCCCCATGGGAGACAGGGTGTGAAATGCAGTCTTCTGCTCCTAATCTGGTAAAAAAAAAAATGAGAGAAAGTTTCCTTCACTGCTCATTGCCAAGTGGGACAAGCTGTGCTGAGTCAATTTAGCATCTTTTAATTTTTTTTTCAACTATGGGAAGCCAAATAAGGTTTGGAATAGTTAGGGAAAAGTGAGGGAGGTGGATGCTTTAAGTGATGTGGAGAAAAGGATTGAGGTAACAGAATTTTATTTATTTATTTATTTTTATGTGCCAGCAGTAGCCACAGTAGCCCTTAGGGAAGTTTTCAGGCCTGTGTATGTTTCCTCGTGCCGTTATACAGATGAAGGCCACTTAAGGGACTTAAAGGACAAGTGTAAAGGAAGGAGTAAAAATCAAACTAGGAGAGAGGCCTTATGCAATGTAAGAAGCATACAGAGTCTGATTGGGAACTTTCTGTCCCACAGCTCCACGTTTCCACCTTGCGTGGCTTGCTTATAGTGAAGAGGTGAGTGCCTTAAGACCATCCGAGGGGAGCTTGTTGTCTTCTCCTTCCTTAATTTTTATGCACATGCTTACAGATGTCCCATGATGGACTCAGAGGTACAAGTGTGCAAACAATCAGGAGATTTTTCTAAGCCTAACATTAAAGTTAAAGGTAAACGATCATAAAATATAGAGACACTTGGTCTCATAATCTCCACTTGCCACACTGAGAATTCCTAAATTATCTCAGAATGTAACTGTGAAGCTTTAATGGGCAACTAAAAACAAATAAAGATGTGTGCCACTGAGAAAATGGCACACTTATTTAAGGTTGAAAGAAAGGGACAAGGCGTTCACAGAAATATGAAACACAACTGTCTCCATCATGTTCTGCTAATATGCTAATGCCTGCTGCACCTGAGCTCTAACAGAGGGGACAACCAGAAAGAAGGTAAAAAAAAAAAAAAAGTAGATATATTTAAAGTTCCTTATGAATTAAAGGTAAATCACAGCAGTGTGCCCTCCAAATAAGGTCTAGAAAATAAAAGGACTAAATTTTTCCAGTTGTTTTGTTCCATTCTTAAGGATGGGTTGTTGATTTTAAATTACTTTTTCATGTTATTGTTTGTTGTAAAAATGAAATGTTTCCTTCACTTGATTGCATTGGAAATTATTCAATGACTGAAGCTTTTAACAGAAGGGAACAAATAGAAGCAATATTTCCTTGTAACGACTCTTCACCATTTCCCATTTCCTTCAGCACAGCTAGGTAACATAGATAAAGTAGACTGCATTTTGCCTGTCCTTAATTTTGCAAGTAGTAAAGTGGAGAGCTAAACTGACATGCATGGAACAGACACGCACTGTGGTATGGAACTTGCTGTATGTGTGATGGGTATTTAGAAAAGAAAGAGAATGATATTATCTGTGGACTCATTCAGGCTTCATTCACACAAGAGGCAAATGCTGAGCTGCATCTTTTTATAAAATGAGACACTTGGGGTTAGGCTGAGGGGAGACCAGACACTACAGATTTGTGTTTTGGTCTTACAACTTACCAAAATACATGATCTTGGGCAAGATACTTTATACCTCTATAAAAGGGTAGTTGAGACAACTAAATGAATTTACATATAAAAATTGCCCCGCACATAGTAAATAACTAAGGGTAGCTTAACAACAAACAATTGGTAGCTTTTTCTGAGATTTTGCAACATCCATAAAAGATATTAAGATCAAATCTTGTGTAAATCTAATACAGATACAATAAAACATGTAAAATATACCATTATCCATTTATTGCTGATAAAATACATATTCATTAGGTGTGCAAAATGTGCATGATGAACCCTGAGGGAAAAAGTGGTAGAAAGATAAAGTATATTTTATTTAGTTTACATTGCATTAAAGAAAAGCACATACACATCTGTAAAATAAGACTGGATTAAGTTGTTTTGTAAGAAATGCATGCCCAAATTATATTAGAGTTTAGGAGAGGTAGAGAACATGTTAATTATTGTGTATTTATGTGGAACCCCATTCAAAGGGTTTTCTCGATATTTACTAATTTAATCCTCTCCCAAACTCATTTGAGAAAGGTTCTTCAATATAAATCAATTTAAAGTTGATAAAGGCACAAAGACAAAACTTGAGTCCGTGGTGTCTGGATGCAGAGAACTCAAAGGAGAGAAAGCGGTTAGTGTGTTAATGGCTGCAGAGTTTAAGGCAAGTGAAGACTTGGAAAAGTTCGTTAGAATTGGCAATTAGCCCTGGTACTTTCTCCATTGTAGTTGCACACAGTTGCAAAGGTTTAAAAAGAATTGTAAAAGATTAAACAGTAAGACTAAAACTAAACTATTTTATTAAGCGCTATTGATGAGATAAGCATTGGCAGAAAGGATTGGGTGAGGGGGTCGGTTGGTGGGAGATGAGTGACGTCTGAGGCTGATGCACAGGGAGAATGAGGGACAGTCCCAAAGGAGGATGGAGTTAGTGAAATAAAGCGAGGGAGAGAATCAGGAGAAGGTTGTTTTCATATGAAACGTAAATTTAGAGTCTGTGCTTTTAATAGTTTGAATGTTTCTCCTGACAATGAGGTCTTTGAGATTTTTCCCATGTGATTATCTTACTAATTTAGAGGCAATGATTAAACGTGTGAAATATTCTGTAAAGTGAAACAATATTGGTACTCTATAGATGTGTTAGCCAGATAGATGATAGATAAAAATTAGAAATTTGTAGTGGTGTTGCATAACCCTATAATAAAGATTGGGGACTATCGTAATGAAAGAGGTTGTCAAAGCACCATGCAACGACAGTAAAAAAGTCAGCAATGTATGTCACAGTAAGTGCAGACAATGACCAGATTGCAAAGGAGAAGAGTAAAAGGGATAATAAGTTGCAAGGGAAGTGTGTGGCATTTATTACTAGGGTGAGGAGGCAGTATATGCAGTTGCCAAGAATTTCCAGTTTCTTAACATATAGGTTGCATTTATGGAACTTGCACCATGTACTAAATATCATGTTAATCTCTTAAATCTTCAGACCAAGTTCATGATATATGGATACTACCATCCTACTTTACAAATGTGAAGAAATTTTTAAAACTCATCACTATGGTGAGTGTTTATTCCACCATAACAAGGGCTGAGACCGTATATATTTTGCCATATAATACAACTCCACTGAAATTTCTGAGACCAGCCAGTGAATTTAATAATAACCATGAATGGCAATATGGTTAATGGTTAAGGGCACAGACATTAGAGTCACAGTGCCTGGTTCCAGTTCCGGTTTTATTGCTTACTAGCTGTCTGAACTTGTTCGAGT
Organism: Myrmecophaga tridactyla; assembly: GCA_004026745.1. NCBI lineage: Eukaryota > Metazoa > Chordata > Mammalia > Pilosa > Myrmecophagidae > Myrmecophaga > Myrmecophaga tridactyla. The sequence goes on along the minus strand of PVIY010045256.1, from coordinate 11,865 downwards.
TACTTATTTGCTCTTTTAGTGTTCCCATTTCTAAAATGGGTATTAAAATAGCAGTGATGACTTGATTGAGTTGATGTAAAGGTCAATTATTTAATATGCATAAAATCCGATGAATACTGGATTGAACTTAATAAGCAATGTTAAAGTGTTAGCTGTTATCCCCTGTAAGATTTCTAGAAGCCTGAGAGTGGATAAAAAGGAAAGTCCTCCAGATTATACACTTTCTTTCATTGTCCATCATGTGTAAGATTCTCTTTTTAAATCATATATATTTTTAAAATTTTAGCAAGCACTTATATAAGGATCTTTAAGAAGATATCCTAAAGCACCATTACAAACTCTTTTATTGCATTTTTATTTTTGAGTAGTCCATGCATGAAATGATGCAGCACTTGGTATAAAATGCTTTTATAATTTGAAACAAGAGTCTATATTGGTCCTACATATTAGAAGCAAACTACATATCAATAGAAAATTTATCTCTTGCCAACATATGTAATTAGCAACCAATGCTATTCTAATGAACTTTCTCTTTGTTATTTTTAGTACTGTTCTGTTCAGCACTAAAGTGTTAATTTCTGAATTTATTCTGGGGAAGAGAACCTTTCTAAATTATATCATTTAATGAATCTAAACTTCCAAAAAAGATTATCTAAAAAAAGAATCTTTAGGTTCTAATAATTTCTTTATCTATCTATATATATCTTGTTTTAATATTGTTGTTCTAATAGCTTCTGAAGGAAGGTCAAATTAAAGAAATGAATAATGTTTCCAGAAACTATAGTTGACTAGACCAAGGAAGTACTTACTCCTTCTCTTAAATACTTCCAAGAAAAGACTGAAATGGAAAGCTGTGGTAAGGGGAGGTAATAGAGCTTTCGTTCAGTAATTGAGTGAAGTTTATCTTTTAGATAGCCTAACAAGGATGTCAGATGAGCAACTAAATTAATGGGACTGTGCCCAGTCTTGATTTCCAAAGAGTCTTTTTAACTTTTCCTTCACAAACCAGTGGAACTTACCTTTTTGGGGGAGGTTCTTAGAATTCCAAAGCAAAGATCTTGAGTTCTGATAAATGAAAGAGAGAGAAAGATAAGCATCAGGGAAGCCAAAGGGGTAATGAGCAAGAAAGAGTAGAAACACAAGCAACTTTCTATCAGTACCCCTTTCCTCCTCCTGCTCCATGCTTAGAGCCTTTTCTCCTCTTCTTCAAAATTTTCATTAAAGAAAACTCTCACCTAGGTATTGATTTGATCAATTATTGGACTTAAGAGCATTGCCAGTAATTGGGATGCGTGCTGCATGGAAGACACTTTTTAGCCCACGGCTTCTGCTGTGGCTCTTTATTGTTGGTTTGCAATTTGTGATACTGGGAGCTGTTGACTTATTCCAAATGAAATAATCGGAAAATAAATATTGCTCAGTGTGACACCTCAAGGTTACTTTTGAAAGTTAATAGCACAAACCCGACACAGTGAAATATAAACTATCACTAAATAATCATTCTACATTTTCCTATTCTACTCCTTCCTATTGTCCACAACTCATTTATCCAACCCTGTCTTCTCTCCTCAAATCTCTCATACCACCACCTCCTCTTGTCATGCTCAGCAAGTGGTCTTATCTCTTTCATTAAAAGTATAGAATTTCCTTCTTTGGAGACCCAGACTTCCTGCCAAAAAAATCGAGGACACCTTAATTGTCTGGGTATTTTCCCACTTCTCCACTAATGTTACTATAGAAATATCCCAATTTAGGATAAATCTTGACCCTCTATCCCTAGGGACTTCTACAGGTTGTTTTTTCTTCTTATTCCTTTATTTTCAGAATTTTCCTTTTGCATCCATTCTTCACCCCAACATTTAAACTTGCTCTGACTTCTCCCATTTTGGGGGGGGGGTAGAGGTTAGAACAAATGAAAAACAAGCAAAAACTTCCCTCAGGACTCTATCACCTTTCAGCTATTGCCTTATCTCACTGCCTCTCTTAAAAATGAAACTTGATACATCCAATTCCTAATTTTCCATTTCCATGCACCTCAGGCTGAATCTACCTCCAACTAATCACATTAACTGTTTTGCCAAGGTCACCAATAACCTCTTGGTTGATAAGTCCATGAGTAGTTCTCAGGAGTCATTGATTGATAGAATTAATACCACCTAATATACTCTCCTACTTGAACCAATGTTCTTACTTCCTCTAGGAAAAGAGGTGGGTAATGGGAGAGTTGAAAAGAGGAGAGTTTGGAAAAATCAGCTTCAGAAACTGAAAAGAGAACTGAATATGAATCAGAGTGACTCTTTACTGGTAATTTTTAGGTTTCACTGTAGAAACTCCTACTTCAGTTTTCCCATCCTCAATTCCTGTACTCCTGAACTGCACACCTGAACATATTTACCAAATGCTTCACAGACTCCTCCTTCCATCCCTTTCATTAAAAACTTCAGTGTTCTTCGGTGATCTGTATTAGTGCTCCCTACTCTGCATCTCCCCCCTGGGAATCTCACATAGTTCCTCATCATTTTGGTTATCAAAATTAATTTGATGGCTCTGAAATCATCATCTCTAATCCTAACATCCCTCCTGAGCATCTGACATACATACTAACTTGCAATCTGGAAACAGATATTTTAAACTTAAAATGCCCAAAATTAAATTATTCACACCTTTCCACCCCCTACACCAGTTTTCCTTTTGTGTCTCTTATTTGAAAGAAAGTACACTGTTATCCATCCGGGTATTGAAGTTCCAAAGTTGGCCTTCATAATTGGCACCTTCACATTCTCTTTACCTTCAATCCAGTTGCTTCCTCAGTACTAGCAGTTCTCCCTACTGAAGGTCCCTTGAATCCATCCACATCTCTTTATTCCCCTTGCCACTGAGCTGCCCGAGACCAGAACCAGCACTTCCCTGGATTTCTGAAAGAAATTCCTAACGTAACCTTCCTGCCTCTGACCTTGACCTTCTCAGTCTCCCTGCACTGCAGCCAAGGTTGTTTGTTAAAGTGCTCACCTCAGCAGGCCACCCTCCCTATGCATTGGCCCCCAAGTTTTTAGGTTACATTTCAAATTCTTTACTACAGCTTACTCACACTTCTGGATGTGAACCCATGCCTGGATTGATCAGAATATCACCTTCAGGACTCCCTAAACTCTACACACTATATGTTTCTCTTATTTTCCTCAGCGTTTCATGTTCTTTCTCCTCCAGAAATGTAAATCTATTTGCCTGGATAAGTTCTCCTTCAAGCTCTGTCAGTAAACTCTTCCTGACCTTCCTGCTTGAGTTAGGTGCCTTTCCTAAGTGTTATGTCAGCTGATAATCACTATAACTCTGTATGTAAACTACCTCTGTGTGTGGTTTATTCTGTATTAATCAGTATGCTCTAGAGTGGGTTGAGTGGTGACCCCCAAAAGGATATGTTCAGGTCCTAATTCCTGGAACCTTCAATGCTCCTTTATTTGGAAAAAGGGTATTTCAGATACAAACAAGTTAGGGACCTTGAGATGAGGAGCTCATCCTGTGTTATCCAGGGGATCCTAAATTCAATGAAAATATGAGAGACAGAGATGGAAATTGTCAGATAGAAGCCGTGAAGATACAGACAAGAAGAGGGGGAGGCAATGAGAAGGAAGAGGTGGAAATTGGAGTGATAAGGCCACGTGCCGAGGAAGCCAAGGGGTACTGATGCCCCCAGGATCTGGGAGAGGCACAGCTTCACCTCACACCCTTCAGAGGGAGAGCAGCCCTACTGGCACCTTGGTTTAAGACTTTTGGCTTTCAGAACTGTGAGAGAATGAATTTCTATTGCTTGGAGCCACCTAGCTTGTGATAATTTGTCATGGTAGCGCCTAGAAACCAATATAGTTAGTAATTATGTCTGTCTTTTCTACTTTTTAATCCCAGTGCCTGACATAACCTGACCACAAATGACACACTCAATAAATAATTCTTGAGAGAGAAGAGCAGTGGGCATGAATTGTTTTCTCTGTATTGCACGTACTTGACCTGAGCTAATTCTGTACAGAAAATAAAAGCATGCACAACCCAATATGCATGTTTAATCATCATATAAATATATATTACCAAACAAATGTACCTATAAAAAGGTAGACTGTTTTCATATTCACAATGAAAGTTCCATTTACTTATTTTTGCTTTGTCAACCTTGTTGCAACTTGCCAGGAATTGGCTGGCCCAGATCCATACTGAAAATCACAATGATATTTCATCAAACATGAAGACCTGTATGGCTCCAATAACCTTAAGGAAAAGAAGAATATTACTTTGAAATGTCAGTGATAAAATAAAGAACAAAATATAATCATTGATTCTCCTCTTTTCTACTTATGGCGGTACCTGTAGTATCGCTTCAACTATAAAATGTGTAATATATATGTCTACATTTAGATAGTATATGACAAATCAGTCAGGGCTCATTTAAAAAACTGTATTAATCTACAAACAATGCAGTTGAATTCTTTAATACAACCTACAAGTGCACAGTAAGCAACACATTTCATTAAAAGTACTATAGATTGCTATATTTCAAGGAGTTTATTTTAGTATGAATGCTTCAGATCTTAAGAATCCTATTAGTTTCATTCTCTAGGGCACATCTTCATTTCAAAAAAGTCCAACTTGATTTGTCTGTGTTAATTTTAATTAATAGTAATGATGCAGGGATGTAGAAGCAGGGAGAGAAAGGGAGAAAATTCAGGCATAAAACTCATGAAAGATTAGGAAAAAATATAAAAGCTATAACAGATATGACAAGCTTTATTTGATAGAGGCATCTTAAACACAATGTCTTGGGGAAAATGTCTTACTGTTCTGATAATTAAATAGCATTGTGTTTGATGAGATGGTTCCACAACGTTTTTCATAATGCTAAATTACTTCAAGCACATCAATTATACCTCCTATTGTTTGTACTACTTTTGTGGTGAGATTTGGATATTTGAACTTTTCTTTCTGACATCTCTAGTACTTAACTAACTTGACCTTCTTTCACTTCAGCTGTTTTTGTGGTTCGTCTCAGTGTATTAAAATCATGCCAGTAAAGAAGTTTTACTTATGGTGCTGAAGTGTACAGAAATATTAAAGGAAGGTGTGTAAATCAGAGCTTCTTCTTTGTTTTAGTTCACTGACGTTGCTAAAATGCAATATACCAGAAATAGGCTGGCTTTTGACAATGGGAATTTCTTAGCTTACAAGTTTACAGTGCTGAGGTGATGAAAATGTCTGGATTGAGGCATCATCCAGTGACAGTATACTGCTCTCAGATGGAAAGGCGCACGGCATCTGCTGGTCTCTCTCTCCCTTCTCTTTGGGCTTCAGTGGCTTCCTGTCGGTCTCTGTGGCTTTCTCTTTCAGCTTCTGGGTGTCCTTCTCTCTCAGCTTCTCTTCTTTCCTTATTTCATTCTCTTTAAAGGACCCCAGTGAGGGGCATGGCTCAAGTGGAATAACCTAATCATAAAGTCCTCCCATAATAGGTCTCCACCTACAGGAACAGACTAGCTTCAGGGCTGTGATCTGGGTCCAGAACTTCATCCATTACCCTCCCTAATGTTATTAATTCCATGGCATCAGTCAAAATGCCATTAAAATATGCTTGAAATTGGACAAAAATGATGCATCCCATACACATTACTTTGTGTCAAAATATTTGGGTGCTAAAACCTAAATTTTTAGGTATTTTCACTTAAAATATTTCTTTGTTTATTATGAGAAAATGTGCATACATTTTAAGGTGTGTCTGGCTTGAAATGCTAAAGTATTTTACCTATTTTCAATATTCTACATAACTTTATCTTGTTTCTCTAAGTATCTCCAAGTACCTATTTTTGTCCATTTGAGGCATGTTCTGTCTTTGTCAGGAATCTTATGGCGATGATTATTTACTCTGAGTGTCTGGCCAGTTTGCTATCATTCATATAGAAATATACAAATGCTAATTGTGTTATTTCCACATGGAAAAGGTTTTCCTTTTCATTTTCCTGATGAATTGTACCAATTCTGATGAGATTTTCTTTTAAGAAAACATTAAAAAAAACTTAAGCCAGATACAACAATCAAATATTTGCTACAGACATTTGCTACTTTTAATGTAAAGTAATTAAATTGGGTAGGATATTCCTATTCATTTGTAATTTATATCTTATAAATCATTTTATTTCATTTCTTGTTCCCCTGACTGTGTTTTTACTTATATGTGGCTGATTTTAGGTAATGTTTTTTTCCCCATCAGGTGTGACTTTGACTTAGGGTTGCTTTTTATAGAGAAAATTGATGAGCTGGGAAGGTAGAGTCATCTTGTAGTTGTTACTTATTTATTTATTAGTATTATCTTGTTTTCCCCAGAGTGTAGCTAGTCAAGTATCCAGAATAATTTTTTAGCATCTTCAATTTGCATTTAGATTTTGGAAGAAAGATTGACGAATACATTATTTAGTGATTAGGAGTGAATTTGATAGAATTTGTGAGATCATGAGTATATTTTCTTGTTTGATTTCCATGGTTGTCCTCTACTGTTACTACTATTTTAGTAATAGTAGAGGACATACTCTTACCATATTCTTATATATAGTAATATATATTATTATAGTCATAGTATTACTAATAGTATTAGTATTCTACTTTAAAACTTAAAACATACTATAGCAACATAGAAAATTTTTAAGTTCAACTAGGATTTTTGGTCTATTTGTGTGGGGGGGGTTGGGTCTCTGTGCATTTATACTAATGATTTCTTTTTTTAATATCCTTATTTAACATATTTTAGGTGCTAGATTATTTTGCATTTTTATTTGAAGCTGCAGTTGAACAGAATGAATTAGATGCAGCTTGAGCTGTAAAATGTATTAATTTGGTATACTGGCCATTTATTACATACATAACAATCAATATCCATAGTGACATAAATCAGAATATTGTATTTTTACAATTATGGTTATAACATTACTTTATAAAATAATTGACAGCCCCTAATTATTTACTGTGATGTCTTGAAAATGGAATATATTTATTCCAATTAATTAATTAGTCATAATTGAAGTTAGTTTTCTATATTATAGAAAGTACCCATAGAGTCTATTGAGGTTTGTTTGGAAGAGTATTGGTTTCATAGATAAATCATTGGATAGTTTATTTTCTAATGTGATAAGTGACATATGCATTAAGAAAAATAAATCTTTAACTTGGTACAACTATTTTTTTATAATTACAAAGAAATGCATTGAATAAAGATTTACAATTTTCACCATAAACCCTTCATGGGGCTAAATTTGCTTTTGTTAGCTTATATTATTTTACTATTGTAAATGTAATCTTGTTCCAAAATTAAATTTTCTAACTTTATTAATGGTGTGAGAATAAACAAAGATTTTTGTGTAATGTTTTTGTTTTTATACAAATTTAAACCTTTTGGAGAAATATATATGTATGTGTGTGCAAATATACATATAAAACTTCCTTAATTTTCTTAGTTGCATTCTTTCACTAAAGAAAAAATATCATCTTTAAAACTTCTTGAGAGTTCAGTGTGTAAAATTATGTCTTCATGAGCTATTAGTTTCTTTCTAATTCTTAACTTTTAAATGTTTCAGTTGTTACTGGGATGTCTAGAAACTTCAGTAAAATTATACATCATACAGTGTAAGTGTGAATTATTGCCTTTTTCCATGTTTAAAAAGAATACTTCTACTATTTCACTATTAATTTATATTTATGCAGAATTTTGCTTTTAGGTGTTAATGTGTCATAAAATGTATAGCGTATATACCGTAACATGCACAGATCTTATTGGTGCAGTGCCATAATTTTTATAGAGTAAGCCCATGCCCATTTACCTGACACCCTAATTTTGATGTAGAACATAACCACTTTATGAGGGGCTGCACTTGTGCCCCCACAAGTCATTACCCATCAAAGTTAACCACTATTTGATTATCTGTCTGCATCGATTGATTTGGCCTCTTTCTGAGCTTTATGAAAATGAATTCATCCAGTCTGTTGTCTTTTGTTTCTTCCTTCCTTTGCTCAGGTCTCTGAGATTCTTCTATTTGGTTTCAGTAGTAACATATATTTTTTTTACATGGGCAGGCACCAGGAAACGAACCCCGGTCCTCTGGCCTGGCAGGCGAACATTCTTGCCTGCTGAGCCACCGTGGCCCAGTAGTAACATATTTTAAAACATTTTTCATGGTTGCATACAATTCTACTCTATGGTTACTGCCCTTTCTTTATTCAGGGTGTAGCTGTGAGATGATGACAGATACTATGACCATGCTTGTGTGTGTGTTCATTTACACATAAATATATGTTTCTGTTGCATATATATCTAGGAGTTGATTTGCAGCATTATATTTGACCTCTGTTCACTTTTAGGCTATACTGCCAGTTTTATATTGTGTTTGTGCCAATTTATACTCACATAAACCTTAGATTACTCCTCATCTTTGCCAGTATTTGATGCTATCAGTGGTTTTTTTCCCATTTTAGAAATTTGAGTGAATTTTACATCGTTACAGATGCAGTCATCATTTCTCTAATAGCTACTACTGCTGAGAATATTTTCAGATACTTACTTGGATATCCTCCTTTTGAAAAGTGCCTTTAGCCCATTATTTCTAAAAATGTTCTGTCTTTTTCTTATTGATTTGTAGGAATTTTTTATACATATATTGAAAATGAGATCCTAGATTATTTATTACAAATATTTTCTCCCACCATGTAGCTTTCCTTTCTGCCCTCTTAATGATGTCTTTGAGCTAAAAAGTTACATATAAATAATGAAGTGCAATGTAGTAATCATTTTATTTATGGTGAGTGTTTTCTATGTCTTAAAAGAAAGCTTTGTCTAGACGAGCTCATTAAAAAAGTTCTGTGTTATCGTTAGAAGTGTTGTTATTCTAATGTTTATATTTAGGTAAATATGATCTTTCTAGTTTGATGTGAAATGAGAACGAGTTTCCCATTTTTGTTCATGTAGATATCCAGTTGACCCATAATCTTTTTTATTGAAAAAATAAAAATGCCACTTTGAATTGCAGAGTATTCAAATGAGATTGGATATTTGTATGTATTCACTTTTGTTCTTCTTTATTATTACCTCCCAGATCACCCCCTTTGTATTTCCACATAATTAAAAAATTCACTTTGCCAATATGCAAAAGACAAAGAAATAATGCTGTGTGTTCAAATGGGAAGATATATGTCAATTTTAAAGGATCTATTCTTTAATATATAAGCATGGCACCTCTTGGTATTTAGTTGTTTAGCTCTCATTTCATTCTTCTCAGTAATATTTTATAGATTTCTCAGTAGAGTTCTTGTTATATATTGTTAAGTGCATTCCTTGAGTTTTGAGTTTTCTGATGCTATTACAATGGCATTTATATATAGTAATTATATTGTAATATAATATGTAAGATAATTTTAAGTTCTGATTTATTGCTAACATACAGAAACACCTTGTATTCACTGCTTAGGTCCCTAGTATAGTTTTTCTAATTTCATCTAGTAGAGGTTCTGTCTTAATTCTTATTTTAGGAAAAACTGTTTCATTATTGCATTATACAATATAAGTTTACTTGTAGATGCCATTCATCATTTAAAAAGTTTCTTTCTATAAATAATTTGCTAAGACTTTTATGTTGAATTCTGTCAAATGCTTTAATTGCATTTATTATGATCATGCGATTATTTTCATTTATTTGTTAAATAACCTTATTAATTTTTGAATCTTAAACTTATCTTGCATTCTTGGAATTTTGGATTTGATTTGATTTGCTAATATTTTGTTTAGAAATTTTTGGAACAGTGTGCCTTGTAGTTATAGGCCTATAAGTTCCCTTATTTTTGTAATGCTTTTCTCAAGCTTTTGTGTCATATTTGCTTTAGCCTTATGAAATAAGTTAAGTAGTGCTTCCATTACTCTTTGTACATATTTGCATAAGAATGTTTTTTCCTTTATATGTTCGGATGAACTCCCTGGTGAAGTCATGTAAGCACGGAGTCTTTTTTTTTTTTTAATGTTTTTTCATAAGAAGAATTTATGTTACAAAGTTAGTTACTTCAATATACATTGGACTATTCAGATTTTCTATTTTGTTAAGTCATCATTTGCAAATTTTCTCTACTCATTTATTAGTCAATATTTGTTTTTGTTATATTCTCAGTATAATTTCAATGTCTGTAGAATCCGTAACTTTTAAAAAGTTTTCTTTTTGATAATTTGTGCCTTCTTTTTTTATTACTCTTGTGACAGGATTTATCAATTTTGTATCTTTTCAAGGAAACAACTACTACCTTTGTCCCCCCTCCCACATATTATGTTATTATATTTTTCTATTTCATTGATCTCTGAGCCTTATTGTTTCTTCTACTCTTAGGTTTAATCAGCTGTTCTCTTCTAGCTTTTTCACTTTAATTCTTAAGATAATTGATGCTCAACCTTTTTTTTTTTTCTTCTTGTGGGGCACTATTTATTACATTGAAGGTATTTCAGGTATATAGGTACCTGTTAAGGTACTCATAGTTAATCTTTACCATGTGATGTCATTCTTAGTTTTGAGCTCACAATCATCCCAAACATTTCCAAAGCACTTTAACAATGTGGAAAATCTTTCTCAGCAGAATGCATGAATTATATAAGAGTATTGAGTATGAAAAATTAGGACAAAGAGATGTATAGCTCATTGTCACATATGTAAACAATGCAGGCATTTACAGTCAACAAAGTTTAGATATTGTACAGGAACAGATTCAGAATTAAGAGTGTCTATCAAGTGTAAAATGAACTTCATTCAAATATTTTTTCAGAAGTTTACAAAATTTCCATTGAAAAATTTCCTTAGAGCATTTTGTCTCCCTGTGCCACAGGCTATAGATGATGCCTTTTATGAATGAGGCACCATGGAGTAGGACACAACCATGAGAAAGTAACTAAGATGCTTGATTTGCAGTGGTACCAAAGAGAGCAGAAAACCCAGTAATTAAAAACAAACTGAGAATTGACAACTGTGGGGTTAGGTGAATAAGGCTTTGCCATGGGCTTCCACAGAACAATCTTAAGCATTTTTGAAGATATAAATATGTGACATAAACAAAACCAGAATATAGGAAGGCAGTATCAACACATATACTTAAGACCACAGGCTCAGAAAAGCAAACATCTGTAGACAAAATCCTCAGAATTAGGGGGCTATCACAGAAGTATTGATGGAACACATTGGACACTGTGAAGGAAAGCCAGAGAATGGTGCTTCTGTGTACTTAGAAACTTTCTGTAAAAAAGTTAATGAGTAATTCTGCATTTCTTCTCAGAATGGTTTTAATCTAAATGAGACAAGATAGATAATGCTCCATTATTCTTTGATTTCATTTATTCTTCCTTCCTTTGTATTATGAACCCTACAGGTTTTATTTGATTTTGAATCTAATTGATTCCATTGTTTTATGTTGCTATGTCTAACAGAGTTCCTTTCTGTCTCTTAGGCCTTTCTTTTTATGTATCTATTAAAACTATTAGATACATGGCAAGATATTGCTTGCCATGCAGCTCAATGTTTACTGCAGTTTCTGTTTTGCTTTCATCTTTGACATCAATTTTAAGAAGCAAACATTTTTGGTTTTTGTCATTATATTTCAATTTATTTATAGTTTAATTCTACTACAGTCAGAGCATATATTGCATATGGTTTAAATATTTTAAAGGTTAAGACTGATTAATTAATTGCCCCATGTAGGATCTACTTCATCAAATATACCATAGGCACATGACAGGAAGTTGTTTTCTGAGTTTATCAGTTGCAAGGTTTGTATACGCTACTGAGGTCAAATTTGTTCCTTAATTTCTTCAGATTT